>JAIPMN010040198.1:0-10944 GCA_020650975.1 Apostichopus californicus
TATTTGATTTCATTAGGAATAGTAATAGACATGTAATGCCACCATATATGGCCATTCCCGACCAATTCAGCTAGAAAAAAAAGATGACATTATTAAATTTATTATATTGCCACAAGAAAAGTTTCATTATTAGTTTGTAGCCTGGATTATGAATATTGTCCAAACAGGTAATACAGTTCACATTGCTAAGCCACCCAGACTGTTAACTAGTAATTGTGGTTATGACAAATGGCACCACCGTATCCATGGGGATCAGCTTCTTGCATGAACTGTGCATGTTAGTTTAATATCAAATTATCAAATATCTTTAATATAATGAAAATGTGGTACCATTCATGATTTTATAAATGTACTCAGTAAAGAGATTCAGCCCTAACATTTTGCACTTGTAAGCTTGTTTGCACTAAATGTGTCCTTACTTATTCAGCACTCTACCTTCAATGGTCTGCTCCAAGTCAGGTCCAAACCACTATCAGTGTCTAATAGTATCTAATCCAGTTGCAGACTTCAGTCAGCTGCAGTTAAAACAGAACCTTCTCTCCCTTACATCCAAATTTCCTTTATTTGGGTAATATTAGACAAAAAAAATCCTACACCCACTGGACCCGCACAGAGGCTCTTAAATACAATCTGATATAATTGCATTCTCTGGAATGTATTTCTGTGCTTAAGTTAAAATAAGTTAAAATAGTTGCAAGAGAACTGTTTTAAGCACTACAGCTTCCAGGCTAATTGGAATATTTTCCACAGAAATAAAAAATCCTCTTTCTGATATGTGCTTTGTGCTTTAAAAGTCACTACAAGAGAACAAGAAATATTTCAAATTCCAACAACTTCTGGGGCACTTTCCCCCTCCTGAACCCCCAACCACACATCCAACCTTTAAACTCAAGAGCACAAGGAACATCTGAAAAGGCTTGAACTTTCGGGGGCTTTCCCCCTGGCAGGGCTGGAAAACCTTGCGAACCGTCCGAACCAGGTTCGCGTGAAATCCGCGATGCTCGTATGAATTTGACTTCAGTTCAGTGTTCCCACTAAGGTGCGGGATTCCCTTCAACTGACTCAGTTATCACGCAAAGAAAACATTTGTCTGCAGGAAAAACCGCATCGTTTCTTGCATCCGCGATGAGTTTATACTCAATTTACAACTTATTCACTTGACCGTAAAGAGAAAGAAAAAACTGAAAATCGGTAGAGAAATGACCAATTGTGTACGGAAAGTAAGGTGGTACACCTTTCAAATTTTACGAAAGATCGAGCCAAACACTTTCGAAAAATTCATGCAAAACTGGCATATCGTACTAAATGCAAACAAGGCTCTAGTGCATCCATTTATGAATATACCGTAAGACCACATCAGGTGTTAAGTGGGGGGAAAAGAAAGTATTTTCTAGAATTTCCCAAAATACGGGAAAAATAATATCCTACCATAGTTAAGTGTATAGCAAATAGCCTAACCACCTCGTCGGTTAGGGATTTCACGTAACTAAAAAATCACAACTAATAGTATTTTGCGTTTTCTACAAGAACATGGAAACAATATTTAGCATTTAGTTAATCATGCCAAGTGGCCTAAAACATGTGATTACAAGGGTTACTTTTATAAAGATGGCCATAGCTATAGGGGCCTTGATATCGTGCTAGGCGTGTATGGTATGGACTGTGCCTCGTGTTTCATGGGGTGTGCATGAGGAGGAGTCAGTTGGCTTGAGGTGTGTTTTACTTACCTAAATGTTACAGGGATATTTTACCTTCTTTTCTTGAACGTCTAAGATATCATTTTGCATAACTTTACTGATCCTTTACTGACTGACTTAATTAATTCTAGAGTGGAGCCAAAACAGTTTACTCCATGAAAAGTTCCCTGGCAACGTGCCAAAAAATGTTAACTAACAGGTGTTAGACAGGGGATGAGCTCACAGTTGTTTGGCAAGGTACCTGGGAAAATTCGCAGCACATGTACCGTGCTAGTTGGGTAGGGTTTAACACTGCAGTTGTAAAAATGTACGCATAGTGCACGCTATTCATTGTTAGGCAGTCTAGAAACAGGGCTTTGCCGAACGTTGTTTGTTTCATAATATCGGAAGTTTTGTAAGTTGCACTTTTTAAAGATTGAAAGACAGATTAAATCTCTTTTCATTTTATAACATAATATAGCTACTCTAACTTGTCATTTTAAAATTTTCATCAGTTTCATGACAATTTAAATTCAAAAAGTTGTCAGTATTTTGCATCCTCAACTGCGAATTTTTCATCGCCAGACACGCAAAATACCAAAAATTTTCGGGGGATTTCGCCCACAGGATCCCCACAAGGGGTTTTACCCCATGACCCCACCAGGGCCCTAAGGCAGGCCGCTTGATCCCACGCCATTATGCTCGCTCGCTATGCGTGTTCGATGCGCGAACACCGGCAGGAAATCGGTAGTGTGTTCGCGGGAAATTGAACAAGGTTTTCCAACACTGCCCCCTGGACCACAACTTGGGCCCTGAGATATATTCCAGAGAAATGTAAGTGTAATTCTTCTTTCACATATGTATCGATCCCTTTCTTAAAACAAATTGGGAAAAGCATCACCAAAACCCTCCATTTTCCTCAAGTCTAGAGAATGGCCTAAAACTGCAATTTTCATATCTGTCACCATTTTGGACGGTAAGTGTGTCTCAAACAAACGGACTATATTCCTTTTTTCTTTGTTGTGGGTAAGTTGTCTTAATGTTCCTCAACTACATATCCATACGGAGATTCTTCTGTAACGAAGCAACAATTTTTACTGTTAGAGAGTGTTTCCTACAGGCAATCAGTACGTTCTTTTACTGAAGGCCTGGGGGAGCCTGGCCTAAGTGAAGATTTTGCAAGAAAGAAATCATGTTGCTGTTATGTTACTTAACTCGTTCCTAATTACTAGAACAACAACAATTTTAAAATTTAATCCAATTCAGCAACCCTAGTCAAGTAAAATGAATATAACCAGTGAACCCTTCAAAAGTGCAAGGCATTGTGTAGATTTTGTTGCAGGCATTTGTGCAGCAGGTTTATGATCACCAATGTAGAGCTGTTACTGAACATTACAACCTAGTAGTACACCTTCTCATCATAAAGCCTACTTAGGCCTAACAAGTATCAGACCCTAGGGAAACCACTGTTTTGCTACTGCTGACCGACATCTTTGGAACAAAATGCCTAATTCATTTCAAAGGTGGAATATCTTTGGTTATAGTATCACTATTACTTAGTATACTATAGCTAGGGCACCTTGCGTAGGCTAACACTACAGTAACACTACGTAACTCTAGGTTAGGCTGTAGAGGCAAGATGGTAAACTAAGCGACAAAACAAACCTTTGTATATCGTGTTATGAGCAAAGAATTCCGGCTTTATCAAAAGGTCGTGTCTATTGGCACGTGCACGTGCCAATAACAACCGTTATTGTTACGTTGACGTACCAATAAGCATCGATATTTGCACGAACATGCTCATGCTTATAGACAGTTAATTTTCACACGAAGGAGTACCAATAAGGATTGTTATTCGCACGAACGTGTATGTGGGTATAAGTAGGCATGTAGTGATTAGAAAAGCACTGCCAATAAACATTAACATTCGCACGAACGTGTTCGTACTGAGTAGGCGGGGAAGGTATACCATGGCCCCAACCACAATGTTGGGTGTGCACGGTCGATTTGCCCCCCCCCCCCTCAAGATTTCGGTCGATGAAAATTTGCTGATTCTCAAAAAATGGTTATCTTTTTAAAAATCAATAGCCAAATCTGTTAAATATGAGAGAAATCAGAGATGTGATCAATTCTGGGAAAATTCGGAGAAATAATTAAAGATTTTGTTGGAATATTTCAGAAAAGATTTGCAGATATCCTTTGAACATAACCCTGGAAATCTCCATATATTTATCAAATTCCTGTTCCATTGTCATGCACTGCTGTGTTATTGTCCATTGATGTCCTGTTCATCCCTCCCGGCCAGCACATATCAGGACAGTTCATTGGTTACATCAACCACGAGCGCTGATTGGTCAAGTTACATGTGTGCGAATATTCAATGTTATTCGCACGATTACGTTCGTGCGAATAGCCACAACGTTATCAAAAACGTCTCATGGTTACAGCTTTCATGCACCAATTACCTAATGCCAATACGAGAACACTCCTGTAATAAAGTCTATATTTGCCCAACTTTCACTGTGCAACGTTTCCGACAGTATAACCGCTAACCAGGCTATACACGAGAGAAACCAAGGATTGTGCTGCACTTTTTGACCTTTGGCACTGACACACAATAGAAGGTAAACACTGGAAATTCAACATTACTATGGAACGCTGTTTTGTACGTTATGACCAGAGCCGTATGGCTCTGGTTATGACAAAATCTTGGAAGTACACTTGTCGTGGACAAAATATAATCAAACAGAAGGGAACTAAGAGAAACTACCACAAATTGTGCTATGGGATGCTTAGCGTGTCAAATGTGGGGCAAATTCTATATATATCATCTGACTGACCGAGGGAGGGCCATTGGTGTGCGTACTATAAGGGGAGAGGGGGGGGGGGGTGATCACTAGTTGTCACCAGTGGCGGACTGGCCACACGGGCATTTGGGCAATGCCCGGTGGCTTGGTAGGCCGGTGGGCTGCAGAGCCTTGTAAAAATTACAGCCCATTTTCACAGTAGTTAAAAGAATACAGACGGGTTGTGTAGAAATATTTTTTTAACTGTGGGAATCAGCTAATGAAATCACCATGTTAGTTAGTCTGTTAGTTCGTAACAAATGAACGTGCTATTGGCAACCTGTTTGTGCTAATGGATTTTATTTAGGTTTTTTTTTTTCAAGCATGTTGTCACGAAATGCTTGAAAAACTGAATAAAAACCAGTCCAAAACATATATTTTTGTCTATATTTGTTTACGTTTTTAACTTTCTCAGTTTAATCAAGTGTTGCTTATGGAAAATTATTTTTGGGTCATTTTTAAAGGATTAACCAAAATTGAGAAATAGCACCATTTTGCATCTAGGCATTCCTTAACTTCAACAAAATATCAATGGGGAGGGGGAACCCTCTCCCCATAGACCCTCACCAGGACGGCGAACACTATGTAAGTAGCATGACAATGAATAGTGGGCCGGTCTAGGTGGAAAATGCCCGAGCCGGTTTTAAGACCCAGTCCGCCCCTGCTTGTCACCCACACACGTGTAGTTACCGGTTGAGATGTAATGCTGGTTATCTAATAGTTAGGGCTCCTAATGCAAGCAAGAGGTGCAAAAGATCGGCAAAATACGTTATAGGTCACGTCAATTTAACCAACTAGATTCTAAAATGGATAGGATTCTACGCCCAGAACGTTTTGATGCAGATTCCAACTCTGAAAATGCTGCTAAAGCATGGAAACACTGGTTTAGGACATTCGAAAATTTCATATCTGTTCTCACAGGAGAGCCTAACAAGCTGTGTATATTTACTAGCCTAACTTCGTTTCGCCTAAAGTATACGAATCGATAGCGGACTGTACTACATACGAGACAGCGATTAAAATCCTCGGCGATTTGTATGTAAAACCAAAGAACGAGATTTTCTAATGGAAACTATTGATAGCGCATCCACAACTACTACAAAGTGTTTCTTTTGTGGATATGCAAAGCACCCACGTTCACGATGCCCTGCAAGTGCAAGAGACGAGACATGTAACAAGTGTGATAAGAGGGGTCATTTTGCCAAGGTATGTCAATCCAAATCAAACTCAAAGACTTCAGCCTCCCTCTCCACCCTAGCCACTGCAACAAGTGCAGCAAGCCCACCAAAACTCGCCAAAGCCAGTGTACAAGTTAGCATTAACGGCAGGCTAGCTGACTGCCTCATACAGTAGATAGTGGCAGTACTGAAAGCTTTATTCACCCACAGCTCGCTAAAGCACTCTCTTTGGAACTAAAACCTTCAGCGGTTTCAGTTAACATGGCCTCGTCGTCATTATCTGTCAAAACAAAAGGTGTTTGTTATGTGGACATTGTTCTCAACAGGCATTGCTATAAAAACGTGATCTTAGGAGTATTACCAGGATTGTGTGCGGATGTTATACTCGGTCAGGATTTCCAGCAAAAGCATTCAAGTGTCATCCTTAAGTATGGAGGGGATCTCCCTCCCCTACCCCTATGTGGTTTAACAACCTTGAGAACAGAACCGCCGCAACTATTTGCTAACCTTAGTCCTGACATCCACCCAGTAGCTGCAAAATCTCGTCGCTACAGCTCAGATGACAAGAAATTTATAGCAGCTGAGACTCAACACCTCTTACGCGAAGGAATCATTGAGAAAAGCAATTCTCCATGGAGAGCTCAAGTTGTGGTTACCAAAGGCGAAACCACAAGAAACGACTTGCCATTGATTACTCTGAAACAATTAATAGATTCACCCTCCAGGACAGTTAACCACTTCCACGAATCGATGAAACTGTGGATAAGATCGCTCAATATCAGGTATTTAGCACCATTGACCTGCGCAGCGCATATCACCAAGTACCACTCAAGGAAGATGATAAAAGCTACACAGCTTTTGAGTCAGATGGAAGCCTCTATCAGTTTAATCGAGTCCCCTTCGGTGTCACGAATGGGGTCCCATGCTTTCAAAGGATCATGGATTCTTTCATTGAGGAAGAAAAACTCACAGACACTTTTGCTTATTTGGATGACATCACCATTTGTGGTAGATGTGGCTCAGAAAGAGCATGATGATAACTTGCAAAGATTTTTAGAGGCTGCAAAGAGAAAGAATATTGTGTATTATGAGAACAAATGCACATTCTCCACCACCAAAATAAGTATCCTAGGGTATCTGTTGGAAAATGGTACAAAGCGCCCCGACCCCGAGCGTCTCCGCCCCCTTCGTGAACTCAAATCACCTGAAAACATGAAATCACTAAGACGCACACTTGGATTCTTTGCTTACTATTCTAAATGGATTCCAGACTATATGCTCGAAAGATTCGTCCATTAGCAACATGCAGTCACAATGTTTCCAATATCAGATGAAGCGAATGAGACTTTTGAGAAATTAAAGAAGGAAATTGAGAATTCAGTGGTTGTTGCCATTGATGAGTCTCTCCCATTCCAAGTAGAAACGGACGCTTCAGAATTTGCAATAGCAGGAACTCTAAACCAAGCGGGTCACCCAGTGGCTTTCTTTTCGCGCACCTTACAAGGCTCAGAGCGCCGTCACGCATCAGTTGAAAAGAAGGCACAAGCGATCATAGAAGCTGTGCGCCATTGGAGGCATTACCTTACTGGGAAACATTTTGTTCTTGTGACAGATCAAAAATCAGTCAAGTACATGTTTGACACTAATCACAAAGGGAAGATCAAAAATGAGAAAATAATGCGTTGGCGGATGGAACTATCTTGCTATATCTTTGATATAATCTATCGCCCTGGCAAAGAGAACATTCCCCCTGATACGCTTTCACGCTCAATCTGTTCTGCAACTATGGACACTGATATTCTGTATGAATTGCATAATGCTTTACGTCACCCAGGAGTTGTCAGGATGTTTCATTTTGTTCGGTCAAAGAACCTTCCCTACTCTGTAGATGATGTCAAGAAAATGACAGCGTCTTGCCGTATCTGTGCAAAATGTAAACCTAGATTCTACAAACCACAGAAAGCTCACCTGATCAAGGCAACCCAGCCCTTTTAACGGCTTAATATTGACTTTAAAGGCCCATTGCCAAGCACAAACAAAAACATTTACTTCCTTACCATTATTGATGAATTCTCAAAATTCCCTTTTGTGTTTCCTTGTTCTGATATGACTTCGTCCACTGTCATCCAATGCCTTTGCCACCTTTTCGCTTTATTTGGCATGCCTTCCTACATCCATTCAGATCGAGGATCGGCCTTCATGAGTAAGGAACTACGAGACTTTCTAACAAGCAAGGGTATTGCTAGTAGTAGAACTACTATTTATAACCCACAAGGAAATGGTCAAGCAGAACGTTACAATGGCACCATATGGAAGGCTATTACATTGGCACTCGAAGCACGCAGCTTGCCACCTAAGTACTGGCAAGAAGTCCTACAAGAATACAAGATGCCCTTCATTCCATCATATCTCTGTTGTCCACGGCAACAAATGTGACACCCCATGAAAGGTTTTTCAGTTTCCCCCGGAAGTCTGCAACAGGGTGTTCAGTCCCTTCATGGCTTTGCAATCCAGGTCCTGCTCTTCTTAAAAGGCATGTTCGGTTACATAAGACAGATCCTTTAGTGGATGAGGTCGAGGTCATCCAAGCAAACCCACAATATGCCCATGTTAGACTGTCAGATGGGAGAGAGACAACTGTCTCTGTACGTCACCTAGCACCAATCGGAGAAGCTACCCCAAGACTGGAGAAAAGTACTGATCAAATGGAATCATCAATCGGGGACAATGGCCCAGTAGAACTTGAGCAGGGCCAAGAGTTAATTGATAGAAATGAAGTGCCTTCTCTGAGAAGGTCACAAAGGCCTCGAAGGCCACCGGACAGGTTAGATCTGTGAGTCAGAGTTTGTGGATAGTTTGTGTTATACAGGACATTTAAAGAACACTTGTAGTTGTTTAGTTATTAGTTACATTAACTTAAGGACAATTGTTTAGTTAGGGGAGAATGTGATGTTATTAGTAGTATGCTCCCTGGACCACAGTCACGATTTAATTGTGTTCACCCTCGACCACGGTGCTTGTTGTGTTTACTCATTCTAGTTGGTTAAAACCTACAGTTATAGGTCACGTCAACCTTGACACATCTGGGCGCAATATCCGGGGTGCGATGGCCCAGAAGTCGAAATGAAACCTCCACTTTAAAAGAAACAATAATTAAGTAACGTAAAGAAGACAATCGGACGAGGCGTTGACGTTGGGATCCCTGCTTAGGGACATACCTACATGATATGGAGGTGAATAAGACGCATTTCCAAATATTACTCAGTCACACAGGGGAATCATTAGGAGGGGAAAAGACTAAACAATAAGCCACACTAATTATGACAGAATCGAACCAAGTTTTATTGTGCTACCTTTTACTTTATTTTATTCATTCATTTAACATTAAAAGGTAAACTCGGTTAGCGAAAAGATAATCTCCTCTTTTGAGTTCCGCATGACAGAACGGTCGGGGAGGGAGCTGTATATGAAGTGACAATACCAACACCACAAGTACTGGGCACCAACAGATATTTCTTTTTAATTTCTTTTTTCTCTACAGCTTCTGTCAGATCGTAACCAAGCTAGGCCTAACCATGCGTTACTATTGATACACTAATAAATTAGCCGAGCGCGCCCTTTATGGTTTTCATGCTATTAGTACACAATTTAGGTGTAACGATATGGTTGTAGAGAGCGCACCGAGAAATCTAACTACCACTGGCAATCTGGTAACAGTTGTACCATACTGTAAAGCCATGTTTGTTAAGTGGAATGAAGTTTGCATATTTACAGTTTATAGATACATTTATAGTTTCATATGCTGATTACGTTTCAAGATTGGTGCTTTTTGCGTAATGAGCTTTATCAAAGAAGTTAGTTAATGTCGTCTGCAAGGTCCTGAACGTTGGTCTTTCTTCGGGATTTTCCCTCCAACAGTCTAGCATTATGTCATACAGAGGCTCTGGGCATCCCATCGGACGAGGCATCCTGTAACCTCGTTCTAACCGCTCAATCAGATTTCTGTTCTTAATACCTGGAAAAGACAAATTATAAATTGGACTAAAATAAGTGAAACTCAAGTTTCAATGCTCTTTGTTTTTCTTCTTACAAATAGATCGTATGAAAGTGGTATTCTATTGATGACAATATTGATGTGGGTGCAGTGTGTCAAAACTGTTCAGTCGTTTTAATAAAGTGTGTTCGTCATTATAATGCTTTCTATATGTTTACTCCCTTCCCCCAATCTCTCCAATTCGACCACGTCCACTGCCCTGTTCCAACCTTCCTTGATCTATCCTGCTCTTCCCCCTCCTCTCTGTCTCCACCCCCCCCCCTCTCTCTCTCTCTTTCTCTCTCTCTCTACATCAATACATCTAGCAGAAGTGAAAACCATAATCGACAACTTCTTGTAACGTGTCTTTCCTTCTAAATGACATGTTATTTAGATATTTCTCCTTCATTCAAAACAGATCGATAATTAAAATATGTTAACAAATCATTGTGTAATACCAGACTAGCAATACTGAGTACAACAGTGTGATTACGAGTATACATGGAATTTCTCCTTGATATGAGTATTGAGTGTAACAGTATGAGTATAAATGGAGTTACTCCTTGATATGAGTATTGAGTACAACATTATGAGTACGAGTATAAGTGGAACTTCTCCTTGATATGAGTATTGAGTACAACATTATGAGTACGAGTATAAACGTAACTTCTCCTTGATATGAGTATTGAGTACAACATTATGAGTACGAGTATAAACGTAACTTCTCCTTGATATGGTCGAGTATTGAGTACAACAGTATGAGTACGAGTATAAACGTAACTTCTCCTTGATATGAGTATTGAGTACAACAGTACGAGTATGAGTATAAATGGAATTTCACGTTGATATGAGTATTGAGTACAATATTATGAGTACGAGTATAAATGGAGTTTCTCCTTAATATGAGTATTGAGTACAAGAGTATGAGTACGAGTATGAACGGAATTTTTCCTTAATATGAGTGTTGAGTACAATGCTTAACGGTGAGTTCAAGTTCTTATGTTTGCTCTAGTATATCCAGGGAAGTTTGAGATGTTTATACTAGATTTCAAAAACGCCATGAGTAACAGAACGAGTACAAATCCACAAGGGTGAGATTGATTTCAGGTAACTATGTTAGAATATGAGTACGAATGAGAACTCACTACAAATCTCTGCAATGGAATAATCAATAATAAAACAATCTGTTATATGAATATTTATATTGATCA
>JAIPMN010040200.1:0-11496 GCA_020650975.1 Apostichopus californicus
ACACAGCTTATGTACATATTATGAACATATTATGTACATAGGCCTATTATGACTCAGTGGAGTTTCTATCGATGATAGCAGATTCGTTATCTTTTCGTGTACAGGTGTGTTCTTTAAGTTGCAAACTACTTGAGATAAATATATGATTTCGTGTGCCTGCAGTTACACATAAACCGAGGCAGCGTCTGAGGGTTTTGCTCTCTGAACTCAAACGAAGGCGCTGAGATCATTTGTCAAAGTAGAATAAAATCGAATCAAATATGTGTGTGAGGGGAGCATGGAGGAAGACCGGGACCGAGGGGGGGGGGGGTGGTGGGTTTGGTCAGGAATACCACATTCCCCAAGATTTATCTCGGCTGTTTACTTTCCTTGACCTAGTGTATCATTAAACAATAATTCATATGTAAATGCTTCTGACATTACTGAAACCGTCTGTAGGGATCGAAACATCTTTCTTCTCCTACTATTTAATTTTTTTTTTATTACAAAATGAAAATTCTAGAAAGTTTGTACACGTTTTTATTTATTTAATTTTTCTAAATAGGATACCGGAAAGGCTTTTCTCGAACGGTTAGCTAGCGGACCGGTCGTCGGTGATGGGAGCTTCGTAGTGACATTAGAGAGAAGAGGTTACGTCGAGGCTGGAGCGTGGACTCCAGAAGCTGTGGTCCAATACCCCGAAGCAGGTCAGTCACTTTCAATACTTCGGTGTATATACATGTAGGAAATATTATCAAGATTCGCGCTTTTCAATTTTCAACATTGTCAATGCTCCCGTTTCATTCAAGGAATCAGTCAAACTGTTTTAGTATTTTTGATTTAATGGTTTTTGTATTTTCTTGCAGTAAAACAACTTCATCGGGACTACTTAAGAGCTGGATCGGATGTGATGCAAACCTTTACTTTTTACTCCTCTGACGATAAATTAACTTTCGCTGGTAACCATGCGGACCAGCGAGAAATTGTCAATGTATGTTTGCCCTTTTTTTTTGTTCATTGCTGGAAGCTAAGGAACCTGTGAAGTCAGGTTTGTGTGTGTATGTATGTGTGTGCGTCTGTGAAACTTGCTTGGGTTCACGCGTAACTCAACAACGGAGTGATAAATATTTGTCATACTTGCTATGCAGATGGATGTATTATAGTAAAAAGGTGTGCCCTATCGTTTTTGGCGCGGACCTTATGAATATTAATGAGGTTATAGGGTCAAACGTTAAAATCTATTGCAATAACTCCGCATCCTTAAGTCGGATTGTAAACCACACTTGGTATACAGTTGTTTATAGCTGGTACATGTAAGCCTAAATATTTTGGTCTATTTTTGGGTTGGGTGGGCCCCAAATTTACCCTCCACCTCGAATGCATTTTGGGCCACGTTCTTTGGGTCCGAATTTGTGGGGTCCAATATGTTTTGGACCATTTGGGCGCAAAATTTTATTGAGCCCAAATTTTCGGTAGGGGACAAATGTTAAAATTGCAAGACCTCTGCAACCTGAAGTCAGATTGTAGCAAACCTTAGTATACAGTGGTTGGTTAATAGCTGGTAAATGTAGGCCATCTGGACCCAAAACAATTCCGGGCCCATGTTTTGGCCCGGTGGGCCAAAGTTTGCTTCCACCTCAAATGCATTTTGGGAAAATCCTTTGGCCCGAATTTGTGGGGCCCAATATTTTCGGGACCATTGGGGCCGACATTTTGGGGGCTCAGTTTTTTGGTGCAAGAATATCTTTGAGCCATGTTTTCTGCGCCAAATAATTTGGGGACCATTTAAGCGCAAACGTTTATCAGGCTCAATTTTCTTTGGGAAGGACCAACATTTTAAAATAGCAATAACTCCACAACTCTAAATCAGATTTTATCCAAACTTGGAATACAGTTGTTGGTCAATAGCTGGTACATGTGGGCATATATATTATGATATTGGGTGATGACATACAACACTTTAATATTCCAATCAGCAAGGAACCACAGTGCCCATTGGGCTCTTGTTTAATATGCAAATTGTTATTTTGGTGCATGAATAATGTCATGATTGCAAGATGGTAACTTCACGTTGAATTTGCATTTTGGAGCGGCCTGAAACTGGTCATTTTAATGTTATTGCCAATGTTGAGATTATGTTTACCAGCGAATTGCATTTCTTTTCGATATAAGATGAATTAAATTATTCAATAATAAAAATATGGATCTCACGGTTAAATTGAGTGAGTATCAAGAGATGTTGGATAATGTAAGAAACAAGTGTTATACCAAAACCTGCAGGATATGATGAACGTAAATGGTGACGTCATAAAGGGCGAAGTCGGATGCAGGAATTTATAAAGCAGTGGGCGTGGTCCAGAGGTCGTTGAAACCGACTTCCATGTGGACGGGATATGGGGGTCTGCGGGTCCTCCCCAGAAAATAAATTGGACCTGAAATGGTGCATTCTAAGTCAGATTTCGGCTAGAAATTAGGTCTACCTGTTTGGGATTGAAAAGATGAGGAAGGGGTTTACCCTTTTTGAATCCACGCCTGGACACAAATAGTTCACGTTAGAGTCTAATATACGCAATGGATCATCAAACTCGAGTTCATTATATGTAACATATATTTCACCATCGCATACGTTTATTCGTATATGTTAAGTGTTTAGGTTTATGTCTTCATTACAAACGGCAAACATGAGCTCATACAATCCCCTTTCCTAAAACCCTCTCAATTCCCCATCATTCCCCTCTCCGGTTCATGAAAGCAAATCGACAAGTTTCAAGTTAAAAAGTGACATTGCATTAACAAAAAAAATCAACAGGTTGAAATAACATTTTCTGTTTCCTCTGGCTTGAATTAACATGAAAGCAACATTAATTTGCACTGGATGAAAAAACCATTCCATTCTTTCTCTGCTGCATGGCAAACGGCGTAATTCACTGGCATTTAGTCATTAAATAATCTAATTGTCGAGGCCATTCGCTATACCAGTTCATTGTCTTTTAATCGTTCCCATATATATTATATCTTTTATGACATCTTTTGTATTTTTGTATAAACCTAACTTAAAAAGAAAACTCGCCTAACATATAATGAACATACCATATTGGTCTCTCTCACTTAGTGCGAGAACTTAAACAGAGCAGCATGTGATCTAGCCAGAGAAGTGGCCGATGAAGGAGGTGCCTTAGTTGCTGGCGGTTTATCGCCCGTCCCTGGTTATGTAGCAAATAAAGGCAAGGACCACGTCATGGGCGAGTTTATGAAACAGATGGAAGTCTTTAAAGAAAAAAAGATCGATTTTCTACTCGGTGAGGTAAGACCGTTAAAGGTTTACATCTAAGACACTATACATGAATGGAATTGATTTTCGGGTTTGATGACATATTGTTTCACATGGCTAATTCCTTTGTTGTACTCTGTAAGTTCATCTATCTAAATCTGGAGTCCGTGGACCTCTATAGGACATGTAAGAAATCTGTTGGGATTCGTGAAGGCAAAGTGGCCAGCCAGGGTCCGCAGGAAATTGGGGTTCGTTAAAAATTCGAACGGGTCCATGGACTGTTTCACTGACGTATATATAGAGAGTTGGGTAGCATCATGATTGATCCCTAGAGTAAGGCAAATTTGTTTTTTTTTCGGGTTTTTTTTTCGGGAGCCGTTTCGGAGTCCCCGAACGAAGGCTTCCGAAACGGTTCCCGATAAAAAAACGGCTCCCGAAAAGATTCCCGATAAAGATTCCCGAAAAGATTCCCGATAAAAAAAGCTTCCCGATAAAAAAAAAAAACGGCTCCCGAAAAGAGCCCCGAAAAAACGGGGGCTCCGAAACGGCTTCCGAAAAGAGCCCCCGAATAACGGAGGCTCCCGAAATGGCGCCCGAGTTCGCCCGTTTTTACTCCCAAGGGGGGGGGGGTGTTAAAGTAGCACCATATATTCTACTTCGATGTTTTTTTAATAATTTTGCTGTTTTTGATTTGGTTATAGTTTTTTGGTTATATTGAAGAAGCGGAATGGGCTATTGAAGCAATGAAGACGATGCAACTACCAATCGCTTGCTCGATGAGGGTGGGACCAGCCGGGGATCTTTCGGGTGTTACACCACAAGAATGCGCAATTCGAATGGCTCAAGCAGGTATGAATATGCAGGAAGCATCTTTGTGAATACGTATAAATCCAATCAATTCAGATATACTGCCTTAAGTATTTGATGATTAATTATGCCTCATCATTTTCGTTATATCACCAATCCCCCCACTCACGCCCACACAGAAAAATACTCAAAGGGGGGGGGGGGAACACACCCTTGCCTTAGACCCTATCTATCTAGGACGGGCATCAGTCAACGTTCGTGGACGGTGCAATATACATATGTGTGTGCTTTGTGAGTCTTGTATACAGGGCTAATAATAGAATAATGATAGCGATACCAAGACGGCACGCTATAAACACAACAACTTTCGGTAACATATGCTGGTATGTCTTCAAACACTTGTGCCACCGTTTCAGTAAAATAAAAAGAAGTATAGGCACATTCTCGAGACAAGGTTAAAGGTGTATGTATATAGAGGGTTGTTAGTAGGTCGGAGTACTTTAAAGATGTGATGTGACTTACAGTACAACATTAAGGAACTAACGTACAACATTTCTTTCTCAAGCTCTGTATTTAGATTAAACTAAAGAGAACCATAAAAGCCTACTGGAAGTTTTCGGTTATTTGTTTAAGCAATGTAAACACTCTGTGTGTATTAGTGATGTAGTTAAGATATATAGGCCAAGAATTTGAAGGTTCGATTGAAACTTAAAAGCAGCAAATACGCTGGTGCAGTTCACGCACGGGTCATTGTAAAGTCAATATATCTTCGTTGACAGGCGCAGACGTGGTTGGTGTTAACTGTAATTACGATCCTTTCATCTCACTGGAGACATTAGAAATGATGAAGATTGCCTTGAAAGAGGCAGGATCCGATGTCTATCTCATGGTCCAACCTGTAGGTTGGCATACACAAGAAATACGAGATGACGAGAGAGGCTATACCGTCTTGCCTGAGTTTCCATTGGGTTAGTCGAGTCGCTCTGATATCTGTATTGGTCTTAAAATGCAACAAATATAGCCACGCATGTAACCATATTGGAAAGTTCTACTTTTAATTGATTGATTTAATTGATTGTCTGTATTCTAGACATTAGTATTCAGCATCAGGAGGCTACGACAGAATACTTGAACAAGTCCCGCCGTGTAATAATGTCATCAGCATATATCAGAAAACCAACTATTTTAACATAACGCATATACTATATATATATGTATAGGGGTATAGTTTTTCCACCACTGTTTATCCATATAAATTGTTGTATCATATTCTGGGCAATAGCGGTGCGCCGATGGATCCAAGGCGACGAAGGCGCCGTCAAGTTAACGAACTGAAGCGCCGACTTCCTCTTGGTCGCGAAAGGTGTTGTTACTAAGTCCTCGGTGACGTTGGTTGGATCACTGAGCGGGTAGCAATATATGACGCAGTCCATCCACCCCGGTGTAACATGCCTTTCTTCTACCCATCCTCAAATATAAGGATGATAAATATGAAGTGTACTTTATGTTTTATATATTGTATACCTAATATTACCTCAAATGCCAATCACCGTATCTATAATTGTTCTATCCACGCAGCTATGGAACCAAGGTTATTGACCAGAATTGACGTTGCAAGATTTGCCAGAGAAGCATACAACCTCGGTGTGCGATATATCGGTGGCTGCTGCGGTTTTGAACCATATCACATTCGAGCTATCGCCGAAGAGGTATAAGACCTCATAGTTTATTGTTGACATGTATGACAAAGGACACATACGAACAAACACACAAACAAACCAACGAGGAGTTTCCGTCTGTTGACTTTTATCACTTATGGGAATGCACAACAAACAATAACAATGTCATAGCTTACAGATGTTGAATAACTTAATCTAGTCAAATAGTGCCCACAGCGTATACAATACAATATACAAAAAAAAATAGGAAAGGATACGAGGTTGCATATTCATAGGATTAAAACTACAAGCTTCGAGATGGTACCGTGAACATGAGTAATCAGCTAGTCTTCGATCCTCAGCCGTTTGTCATAATGACGGCATTAATAACAAGAGCAATGACGTTAACAAACTGATGATACCATATCGAGCTCACACGATGATATCAAAATTGGTAGCGAAAATATATATCATATTTCATATGAAGAGGATTAATAGATAACATTTTGTAAGTTTGTAGATAAAATTATCATTATCCATAACGAAGTATGTCTTGTCGAGTTTTACTAACACAATAGTTTACACAATTGGTGAGATCATAGAAAAAACAATTCATATCATAATATTTCCCTTGATGCATTGATAACTGCGGAAGGTTAGTATACTCTAAAAAGAATAAATCACTATTCATCTTTTTCTAAATTCTTACTGTTTTCCAGCTAGCAGTAGAGCGAGGAGTTCGTCCACCTGGCAAAGACAAGCACGGTGGATATGAATCACTAAAGAAAAGTATGTTGGATAACCAAACCGATAGGTTAGTATGGACAATACATAAACTTTGCTTTGTTATTTGTATTATATGTTAGTAAGAATGTTTCTGAATGAATGATATATAAGTTAAACCTATACTTTAACTAACATATTGAGTGTGATACTGAATGAAGAGTTTTGTACATTTTGTGACTTCTAGGTTTAGAACTTATGATCCTGAATGCATGCCCGTAAATTGCAAAATATTCTCTAAATTCTATGCTGTTAATGAGTATTATCCTGCATGAAGTTATAACATGTTTAGTACGTTCGTATACTGATAGGTTAGTAAGTATGATCCTGAATGAATACCTATATAGTGAAAAATATTCTCTTAATTCTATGCTGTTAATGAGTATTATCCTGTATGAAGTAATTACATGTTTAGTACGTTCTTATACTGATAGGTTAGTAAGTATGATCCTGAATGAATACCCATATAGTGTAAACTATTCTTTATATTCTATGCTGTTAATGAGTCATATTCAGCATGAAGTAATTACATGTTTCGTACATTCTTATACTCATAGATTAGGAAGTATATGATATCTTAAAATAAGTATGATTTTGAATGAATTTCCACCGCAAATGCATTTTGGGAGACATTCTTTGGGCCAGAATTTGTGGGGCCCAATATTATGGGACCATTTGGCTCCACGTTTTTTAGATTTTATCCACATTTTTGAATACAGTTGTTGGTCAATAGCTGGTTCATGTGGGCATAAATATTATGATACTGGGTGATGACATACAATACTTTAATATTCCTTTGAGCAAGTAAATATTGTGCCCGTTGGGTTCTTGTTCTATCTAAGAATATCTTATTTCTTTCTCTCTCTCTTTTGCTTTTACTTTTAAAGATGTACCCGTGAGTACTGGGAGAATTTAACTCCTGCTACTGGCAGAAAAAATGGTAAATTACTAGCAAACATTGTTTCAAGAGAAAATGGACAGCAAACATAACAGACGATATAAAACGTTTGGTACGTATTTAATACGTTTACCCTCTTTAATTCCAAAGAGCGAAATTTCAACCCCTGAGAGTGTCCTGGGTGATCAATCCATCGTCAAGGATGAATTCTACTGCTTCATTACAGTGAAACTCTTCAAATAACTCCAACAAGAACGAAAATATCCTCTCTTTTGCAGCTGAGCTTATTTGAGTATATCGTCCGTCTATTAGGTAAAAATGAAATTCACTCCCTAACAGAGTTATCAACCTGGACACTCTTTTAAGTTGCATTTCTCTCTCCCTGGAATTACTAGTGATATGTATGTCTGTCCGTATGTATGTCTGTATACTATTCTATAAACCTATAGGGCTATGTCTACTTTGTAAATTTACTTTGTGGACTCCCAAATTCCCAAGGTGGGGAGGTGGAGGGGTGGGGAGGGAGGGGCGGAAAAGAGTTTGGGGATATTAATTAACCCGTAACATGTTTGATCCTCTTGTGTTATATTTATGAATGCTTTCTGAAGTAATGGTTCTCACTTTAAATCGTGGATAATTCACTATCACTTTGTTTCATACTTTACAATTAGAAACCTATTAACAGATGGTTCCATATATCTTACATATAGCTTTACCTGTCAATTTGCGAGTTTTTGTGATACAGTTTTTACGGGAGTATCAAGTTTTCTGCTAATATGACTCATGATAAATACTCACTGGCCGCATGGAGGTGTAACTATATACACCTGTATATGGCAACTCATTCGTTTACACACTGATACACTGATCGCGATAAAATCAAAACAATCAAAGCTTTAAAATAATCAAAAACAAAGGATCGTCTTACAGCGTCTAAAAATAACTCATCTAGATTAGTTTCATTGATCCTAACCCCCATGAGTCAGTAGTTGTGTGTATGTGCGCGTGTCTGTTTGTGTATGAGTTTAATTTCAAATCTGTTTGCTGTTTTTTTTTTCTTTTTATAAATGGGAGATAAGAAAGAAAGACGATGTAAACAAGCCCATCAGTCTCATTCCTGGATAACAACACATTGTATCTTGGCAAGCTATTGGCAATGTAAATTCGTTTGCCTTAGGGTGATGGTGGGGAGGGTGTGTGGTGTGGTGGTGGCGGGGGGGGGGGGTTGAGCTGGAGGAATGCCGTTTTTCACTTCATCGTTTTTCACGTTTCAAGTCATTCATCTCAATGGTAACTCCTTTTTTTCCTCAGAAGTAGAAGTACTCTCCTTTATCCATACTGTGTGCCACGGTGACGCCTTGGAGTAGATTACCCCAATTGCCATGGTTACGTGAAACAGACCCGAAGGTTGTCACTGTTGAGACCAATAATCAAGCTATTTTTATACTTTCTTCTTCATTACCTTCCAATCTTCGATCAAATTTAACCCTCCTTTAAAATATTTTTGGGAATAATTAAGAGGACCTCAATCTAGCTTTAAGAGATTTAAGAGATTGTAGTTACAACCACGTGGATGCATCTAACTAAAGAGATATTAAGCGTTTGTTCAGCCTACTTTTACAATGATATTAAAGTGGAATATGACTATATATATATATATCAAATTCTAACCTTTAAGTAAAATGGGCCTTTTTGTTATTTGAAAAGTGCCTATTGTTTAACCATGCATGGAGATATGTAACTAGTAATTTTTAATTTAAATCCTGCTCTGTTGTTGAACCGTTGATACAGAGAGAGATAAGAGAGTAATTATTATGTGCCTCTTGTTGAGAACACTTCGAGAATTGTGGATTCACGAAATGCACATCAGCAGGTCCATTTTGTTCGAAAGTTTTGTAGTAACGTTGTGGTTTGTCCCGGATCCAAAACAAAGCCTTGTGTTCCATTGATGTCTGTTCCCTTCCAGATTGAGCCCTCTTCCGCAGCCCATGCTTGTACCACGTGGTCTTCCTTATATAATTATACAAGTTGTATTGTCTATATACGTGTTATCTTCTATTCTCAATCTTAATCTGTTACTCTGTGTGAACGAACTTTAGGAAAATAGAAAGAAAACGAAACCATGATTCACCATTGGGAAAGTTGTATCTGTTTTTGTATTTGATTGGGGTGGGGGGGGGGTGGGGGAAGGGGAGGGGACCTAGCGGCTATTCTTCGTTAATGTATTTTGGCACTAAAAATTAGCTACAAAAATTTATATATAATTTTCTCAGAGCAAGGTAGGCCGGTTCATAATCGCAAAGTTTTGCAAGTTTCGCGGCGTGCGGGTATTCCTTACTTTATACCGATTTTTTCCCTCTCGATTTGCTGTTGTAATGTCGGTATCTAGAGCCGTACTTGTCTTTCGGCCGTATGGCAAGCCGTTTGACTTTTTATTCGATATTTCATGAATGATATCAGTGATTAATTGTTGATATCAGCGATTAAAAGTTGATATCAGCAATTAATTGGTGATATCATTAAATAATTGCTGATATCACCAAATAATTGTTGATATCATCAAATATAAAAAGTAAAACGGCTTGCCATACGGCCGCGTACTCATAGATACGCCACTGGGATGTGATTTTATTCAGATTACAGCGGCGTCACGACGTGGTATGAACTGGGGATAACATCTAGGGCTATGTACCTCACCTCCCCTTCAACGACATTACGCCCGCATGACCAGTACTTGGAAGAGATGAATATATGTATGGAAAGCCGAATCGACGCAAAGAAAATCCGAAACTCAAGTGACTGATCACACTTTTGCCATTTAGTATTTTCCTGTGGGGATAGTGTTGACGACAATTATTTAAATATAAAGTCATGTGACCGTAGGGACCGTAGGGACACAGAACATACATAATTCTGCTCCATATTCAGTGAAGCATATAAATCAATAAATCAATAATAATAAGAACATCAATATTGACAGATAAATATAAATACATGTGAATACAATTAATTTGTAGATCATATATATATATGGCATATATTAACAGATAATTGATTGAGGAGACTGGGTATAAGCCGAAGTTATAGGGGGCAAAAATTACCAGATATTGTAAGTTTCTTCAAACTTGGCATTGTAGAATTGATACCTGCTAAGAATGCTGTTGTCGTTGTCGGTTGCAATTCGAGCGAAAACTGAATCACGACTCCGAGGAAGGCGAAGAATCGGCCGTCGAAGATATTACGTTACATTTACTTCTGAGGTAGCGATCTGTGGTGCGTATCATTTAGTCCATTAAGGCGCAACAGCACGTGAATTTGTACATGGAGGGACAAAATACAGAACTTCATAGTAATTACAACAACAGCAACAACATAGACGATAATCTTAATCCTGACACTATAGCTCAAAAACTGGTTGAAAGCAACACAGAAAATTATATTGAATCCAGATTTAACCAGTTAGAACCGGATGAAACCGACTTTCAGAGTATTAACTGTCTTTTATCTGTCCATGTGTCCTCTTACAATAAATAAACAACCCCTATAGAGTAAATGAATTAACAAAACGTCGAACTTCAACCTACAGTTTGTATCTGTGTGTGTTCATGCGTGTGTGCTCAGTTTAAATACAAGTACAGATAATCGGGGGTCATTTAGTGTCGTGACTTGATTAGTATGGTTGTAACTTTGCTGTTTGCACCATGCATGATCAAACCATCATATATTCACATAATTGGACAACCCTCAATCTAACTATATTATATGTTATGTTATTATATGTGTACGGGGGTGTCCGCAGAAGAAGAAAAAAACACGGGGGCAAGCAATCTTCCGGTTTTCGAATGAACAGTCCCATGAACAAACAAGCGAACAGGTTTACGATAGACAGTGGCGTCGTGCCCATTGGGGCCCGGGGGGGCACGGGCCCCCCCCCCAAATTTTGTCAAAGGTGTCATAAAATTTTGCAATAATTTTTAAAAAATGGGTTTTTGAACAGTGTCACGACTGAATTTCTTGTAGGGCCTACGAGAAATCGGGCTTCTGATGACTGCTTGGTCAATGGTTGTTGATATTCAGTCAAACGAAAGAGTTAAATAATT
>JAIPMN010040248.1:0-16821 GCA_020650975.1 Apostichopus californicus
ACTCATCGGACACTCCTCGCACACTCATCGGACACTCCTCGCACACTCATCGGACACTCATCGCACACTCATCGGACACTCATCGCACACTCATCGGACACTCCTCGCATACTCATCGGACACTCCTCGCACACTCATCGGACACTCCTCGCACACTCATCGGACACTCCTCGCATACTCATCACATTATAGTATACTCATCCCATACGCATCACATAATAGCATACTCATCCCATACGCATCACATAATAGCATACTCATCCCATACTCATCACATCATAGCATACTCATCCCATACACATCACATAATAGCATACTCATCCCATACTCATTGCATACTAATCACACACTCATTACCAACCCACTGTATACTCATCATACACTCATCGCATACTCATCACATTATAGCATTCTCATTCCATACTCATCACATAATAGCATACTCATCGCATACTCATCACATACTCATCGCATACTCATCCCATACTCATCACATTATAGCATACTCATCCCATACTCATTGTATACTAATCACACACTCATCGCACACTCATTGCATACTCATCGGACACTCCTCGCATACTCATCCCATACTTTTTGTATAATATTCACACACTCAATGCATACCCACTGTATACTCATCGCACTCTCATTTTAAACTCATCGCATACTCGTAAACTCCTCGCATACTCATCAAATTATAGTATACTCATCCCATACTCATCCTATACTCGTATACTCGCATACTCATCTTTTACTCATTCTATTATCCTTTTCATGTTTTCTTTTGTTTTTTTGCCTTGCTACTCCTTTGTTATCATTGCATTCTTTATCCTTCGCTCTTAGTTCTGTTACAGGGAGCAGCCTGTAAACACATCTGTCTCCTTTGTACTCATCCAACAAGACTGATGTGCTATAGCAGCATAGTCCTATGGATGTTAGTCTTACAAAACTTCTTCATTAATAAAATAACTATGATTTCACTTCATCAAACTATGATCCCATCCTAGCTTTTTCCTCATCGCAAGAATGGAAAATACTGCTGTAGAGGAATCAAAACTGTTAGCAGATGGGAAGCAATGTTTTTTGTTTCATTCAAACATTGAGAAATTTTCTGCTTCTCTATCATGTCGACATAACAGCGGACCCAAAATTAGGAGAAAATTTTTTTCAAAAGCTAACCATAAAATCTCCGGTCTTGATCAGTTCCACGTTGGTCTCTAGCGCCCTCAATATCAGCTTAAAGCAACGACCAATCTCCTTCTTGCTGACACTGCAAACAGCACAGATTTCTGGGTAATGTCAAAAAAGAATATAAAGATGATCACATATTCGGCAAGATAATCCCAATACACATAGAAGTAAAGAAAAATGCTTAACTCTACAATGGTATTTCTTAGCATTTTCACATTCTTAGCATTTCCAATCTTGTAAATCACACATCTGTGAAACAAGTACAAGATAATTTTTTTGCCTATCAGCCATTTATTGATGTTAATGTTTACTATCACCTCAATTTTATGACATATTCATAACTCTCTGATTTTTCTACGAGCAAAGATGATCCAATGGAGGAGGAATTTACGACCAACCTTTGAAGGTTCGCGGTACTCCCTCCTGTCTGCAAGCAATGTATAAGCACGCTGCGGCGATAGCATTGTAGCTTCGGCCCCTCAAATTCTTCTGGTCATTTACCTTCTTGAAGAGAGCATTTGTCCGATCCTGTCCAGATGGAAGAAAAAATATAAATAAATAAATTTAAAAAAATTAAGAAAGAAAAGAACTTCCTTATTCACTAAATGATCAATAAAATTCTGGTGATCCAACTGTCACTTCAGGGATTTAAACCAGTGAATGAAACCATCACAGAGACAAGCTTTGAACCTTCTTTCCTTAACGGAAGGTCTGGCCCTGAATTTATATAGCATTGATCCCTTACTTTACAAGAGTTCATATACTGAATAGTTGTCAACATGGGAATAACAAAAATTTACTCAGATACGACTGACGTAATCCGTGAACATTTTAATGAGCGTGTTCAAAATTTCCCGCCACTGAGAATGTTCTGAACTCTGATTCGATGTTTTACAACTCCACCCTTGAACGTTGAAATATCTTTCATAGATTTCACACTTGAAGTTGAAGGTTCAAGGGCAAATACTTTGATCGGATAAAATTTAAAGAAATCCTGGGGTATTTCAAAATATGCTCAGAAAAATTCACATATTATTTATTGTAAAGCAGATTGTAAATTCACATTTACATTGTCGCAGATGACCATCGAAGGTTTTTTTTTTTTTTTAAAGTTTGTTAATTTCATAACCATGTGGAATCTTGTTTTGCTTCTAAATAATTTCATTTCCGACAATAGCTATCTCCATCAAACTAGAACAGCTCAAGCCAAATATTCACCTGTTTTAAACAATTTAAAATGATTGTACTCCCTTCCACTGCCCAACTTAAACATTGATGGATTACCGTTTCGAGAACACAGTGCCTTTAACATGCATCATGTCAGTCACAGGAAGATTGCAGAAACTTTCCCAAAAATATGACCACTGCTTTTTAAACTATCTTTCATGACATTGTTCCAGTTTTCACTGAGAAAAAAGAGTGACTATAAATGACTTACAATTAGAGTCTTTGGTAAGTTGATTCTATCAGCCATGTTAGCGATTTCTCTGAAGGCGTTGAGAAGAACTCGGTCCTTACTGCTGACCTGTGGAAGTAAAGATGATATTAACCACAAAACTCCAACATATACAAAGCTGACTATTAGAAATGTCTATATACCAGGGATGAGCCTGGGGTAAAAAAAAAAATCATGGAACTTTGCAAAAATTGCGGTATAGGCTCCAGTTTGCGTATGCTACAGTGTGTTAGGATAATAGTTTTTGTCCCCGAGGTAGAAAAGAAATCACGGATATTCCGCGAATTCGCGGAAAAAGCTCATGCCTGATATACGAGAAACACTTAAAGGATGATGGCGGGTACTAGATAAATTTGGACATATTTGTAGAACATAAAATAGCCACTGTTAGTAGTCTTGTATGTACATCTGTACTGGTACTCTAAGCATCTGAGCAGAAGATCATCAGTCAAAGTGACTGGACTACTGAGTCTAGCACACAGACCACAAGACCAGAGGCAACACAAAGCTCAATCGGAACGTGAAAGACTTAAATTATAACATCACAACGACATGTCTAGAATGCATTACAAATATGTCCCAAACAAGTGCTTTAGCATGTCATGTAGGGGTGCTTCTGTTTGTTGGTGTGAAATTAAAGGAACATGTTTTGGTTGAGTCGGTCAAGATAATTTAAAATAATGAATTAAATGAACATTCAGGACTGGATGGATGAGTCCAATATCATCATCAGCTTAGCCTTACCGGAAGTACTCCTGACAATTAGCAGATTGTTAAGGTAAAATATATTGAAAAACAGGATAGTTTAAAAAAAAGCTTGCTTTACATAAACATCAAGCTCCTGGCCACAGAGTCATATGAGTCATATGAGTACGGGGGCGTTGTGGTCAAGTGGTTAGGCAGTGGACTTGTGATCTGAGGATTACAGGTTCAAGTCCTGGCCACTGGCCAGAGCATTGCATTGTGTCCTTGGGCAAGGCACTTGCCTCCATTGCCTCTCTTCAGCCAGGTGTATAAATGGGGACTTGCTGAGGTAACTTGTAAATATCGTTACGTGCGCTGGTTTGTGGCTGCACCCTATGGAGAGTCCCCCAGGGGACAAGTGGATGTGGTGCACCGTGGTGCCCCAGGTGAGATTGGTTGAATTGTGCACACTTTGGTCTGGGTGTGACAAGTTACCAATGACCAGGGTTAAGTTGTAAAGTTGCGTGAGAAAGCCTTGGCCTTGAACAAGACTGTAAACCTTCAACTTCTAACATTACCAAACAAATCCAGAATCCAAAACATTACCAAATGGGGAATAAGTTTGTATAGGCTCTGAACTTTTGTCTCGTAACAAAACACTACAGGTTTTTTCTTTGCAATCGAATAGCAATTTGCCAATGTTTGCAAAGCATTCTGGGATGCCATACAGGATAAGTTATTCGCTGTCAAGAGCAAAATTCCTGGTTTTGGTTTCAATCCCAAACTCACCTGTCGTTTACTGCTGTACTTCAGAGTGCCGTCTTCGTTGAAACCGGCTAGGCCGGACGGTTTGCCGATCAGGGTCGTGAGGTCGCTGCCGCTAAGGAGACTGTTCTCTGCTGCCCCCACTCGAGATGGATCGGTCAGAGATTTATCGTTGCTGAAGGTACGCCACTCGGAGCCTACATCAATTACCCTGCGAAGGAAGATCGGAAATTAAAAATCATACACTGTCATTTCTTCACCATTGGCATTTTTCCTGTTACAACAATCAACGAAGACAATGATTGCATACTTGGTACTTAAAACAAGCAGCTTCTCTACAGTGATATCTTTGGTAGCACCAGAAAACAGACAGACAAAGCTAAAATGAGTTTCCACTAGAGATACTGTGTATGGAGCTGTAAACGTTTATAACAGCTGCTCGAC
Organism: Apostichopus californicus; assembly: GCA_020650975.1. Classification (NCBI taxonomy): domain Eukaryota; kingdom Metazoa; phylum Echinodermata; class Holothuroidea; order Aspidochirotida; family Stichopodidae; genus Apostichopus; species Apostichopus californicus. The sequence goes on from JAIPMN010040248.1 coordinate 4,544, forward strand.
TTTCCAAATTATGTGATTCAAACCCAAAGGGGAGACACCAATCAGGGTATTTTTATGGAAATAACAAGTCCATATCGTGGTATTGAAAGATTGGACAACCAGACACTGGTTCTTTAAAAGTTAGTTTTTATCATATATATATGCAATGAGCAAACAGGAATTTCTCAAACTTGAAAAAAAAAAAAAATCTTGCATTGTTTGAAGTTCTTTGCATTGTTACATGGTGTTCAGATATGGAGGGTACGGTCAAAAATGTAAAGTTCGAATAATCAAATTTTAATCAATTAACTAATTTTCATCTATAAGACACCCATGTAATGCGATATTATGCCATCTAAATTATTTTATATATTATTTTCTATGTTCATGCATTGATTATATGACGATTGTATTCAGAAATAATAAAGCATTTGTGTTTCACTTGTGAGAGGTGAGGGGGAGGGGGGGGGAATTCCTACGTACTTTCACCACTCTGACCACACATCAGTTCAGCAGTCTACAGTATATATATATTACCGCTGTATAGGCCTCTTACTATAGTACAGGAAATACTAGTGTCAGTGGTTTATCCTAGCCTAATACTGATCCCCATAACAAGCTGAAATTTCAATGACAACTTTTGAGGTTCTTGTCAAAGAAAAGTAAGGGCGAAAGTAGTTTCAGCTTGGTCAGGACTAATAAAGCTCTTAAATGTTTGAATAATTTACCCTAAGGTAAGCGGCATTTATACTGTACACTGAAATAAATACAGGGCTCTGCTTATAAAAGTCAGTAGAATGGGTAATGTAAAAAAAAAAAAAATCACATTAATGAACTACACATTACCTGTCAGCAACAACCAGTCCACATTCAGGGCATATCATATCACCAGCATGGCAGTCCTCTATGAGGTTCGCATTAGGATGCTGGGGACAACTGACTTTCTGCAGGTAAACAGGCCTGTACACAAATTGTAAACAACAACAATTGTAAATAACATAACTAACACACTTTCCAATGTGTTTTTTCCAAATGGTCTAAAATCTGTGAAAAAGAGTCCTGCCCATGGTACTGTATGGTAGTGTTCAAACTAAAGGTGATAATTCTTCTTCCCTAATAGACCACATCAATATAGTTAGTTACTGTACAAATGATGTTGATCGTTTTCAATAGTGCTGTTAGAAATACAGTACATCTGTACACTGGTGATAGTGTAGCGATGTACAACTACATTCAATATATGTCCAACAGAAGCACATATGTAAATTCCGCACAACGTCTGTGTTAGATTCTACATACTGTACAAGCAATACGACCAACCATAAAGTTACCAATGGCCCACTCTTAATATTTAACTATGAGAGAGAGAGACATGATCCATTTCTTCATTTGAGCTTTGAGGTAAACTGATCTCTTTTAAAAATTACAAAATGAATAAGCAAACGTGAATCAAATCAATTTAGGCATCACATCAAATTTGTATTTCTTGAGAAAACTGAAAAACCTCAGAGTGGATAAAACAATCATGACCTTGTTCTATAAATCCCTCATTCAAAGTGTTTTGATGTACAACATAATTTGTTACAATGGTACAAGAATTGATGTAAAGATTCTTGAGCAATCTGGGAAAGTTGCTCAGTGTGTAATCAGTGCTCAATTACCATAGTTAGAGTACTTGTATCATGAGAGGGTCTGCAATAAAGTGAAACAAATCATACAAGACCCAACACACCCTTTGTTTGAGCAATATATTTACAACCGCTCTGGACTGCGTTTATGCCCACCACGTTCACTTAGGGGCCGCTACAGATACTCATTTGTGCCTAATTCTATCCATATATTTAATTTACAAGTGAGGAGATAAGTTTCTTATTTGTAGGACTTGCTGTATATATGTTTGTATTACTGTATGTGTATCGCAGTCTATTGATACTTATACTATTGCTTTTCTTTCTTTTTTTGTTTACGACCTGTGTAAGCCGAATTCCGATTGTGGACAATAAATTCAAATTCAAAATTCAAAAGCAAAATGCTTCTGTAGCACTGACTGCAGTATTCTGTGCTATGTAGTTCACACTTGTAAATTGCAATATTAGGCACTGCTGGTCTGCAGATATATTCACTGCTGCTTGATATTGATATTCAGCCTCGCTGAAGGGGACTTTGAAGCAGCTAAAGCTTGTTTTTAAACCACTGGCCTTAGTAAACTTACATACATCAATGATGGGAACCTTTTTTCTTCTTCTAAAGTACTTTAGCAGATTCATACTACTGTACTCACCTATTTCTGGCCTTACTGGGACCAGCCCCGGACGATGCCATCCTCAGGCTGTAAAGCAATTGCTGTCACCAAACTAGAAAGTTCTATGAAAGAAATATACACATGTGCTACAAATTACAATCTGCATCTTTCAGAAAAGGCTGTCTTATTTCAATATACAAAATTACAACATTTGTAGTACTCCTGGGGATTGCATTTTGTTGATGTGATGTCATATTATACTAACACATGGGTATGACACTGAGAAATGAGATGTAGTATTTCAACAAAGAAACTACTATATATAATAGTTATCATAGTTACATAGGCCTAGCTGGGGGCTGTGTCATACCGCCATCGGTATATTCCGCCATAGAAAGTGTGCTCTTTCTGCCATCGAAAAAGTGCCATTCTTTGCCATGTTACTCCGATGGCGTTAAGCACTTTTGTATGTCGGAAAGAGCACATTATTGTGGGTGCACTGTAGGCCTATATGCACTGTATATTCGGTCATTTAAATCAACAATCAGAATCGGTCTTTTTAATAAACAATCAACCGAAATTAATTTGATTTATTCACCAACTATTATATATTTGAAGACAGTGTATTGACTCTTACCAACTTACAGTTAAAACTATTCAATCAAAATGACTGTGTATTATTCCTCAATCTTGTCTTAAATTTCACTCAGTCTATCCAGCGAACCGACACATTTGAAGGCGGTGTACCTATCCTTCCTAGCGAATCAAAGAAAGTTTCACCAATACAATCCTGTGTAAAGTCCATTCCTGTTATTTTCGCCAATCCTATGTTTTAGCAGCCTAAATTTATTTCCCCAAATTTGTATGGGCCTAAATTATACCCAATCAATACCTACTACACTTAAGGGGTCCAAATTATGTATGTATATATATTTTGGAGGCCTAAAATATTCCTAGTCAAAACCTACTACATTTTAGGGGTCTAAATTATTTATAATGTGCATGATGCATATTTTAGTGATTACTTGCTGTACAGGGGTGTACACACAGGGCTTGGGGTGTGGGAGTGTACTTGTTGCAGTGATCATCAGAAAGTCGTTTTGAAAGCAATTCCTATTCGTTCTCTAACAAAGTCTGACATGAACTTTTCACATCCATGGTTGTAACTGATATAACAGGTAAATGTCACAACCTATGTCATGGCCCCTTCATGTTCTTTTTCCATTTAATCAGTGGCAGATTCAGGATTTCTGCAAAAGGGGGGCCCACTAAATCAGTGGCGGATCAAAGATTTCTGAAGAGGTGGGGGGAAATGTGGGGGTGTGCTGGATCAACAAAGGAGCACACAAAGTATATTCATATGAAGAGCTCAAATTTCATATGAAGAGCTCAGCAGTGTGGCGTAGCCATGATTTTGCCACTCAAACTTGTCTCCAATAATATAAACCCCTAAAACATATGAGTACACATTATAATAATTTAGGCCTCTCAAATGTAGTAGATTTTGATCGGTAATAATTTAGGCCGCTAAAACATATGAGTCCACATCAGCAATAATTTAGGCCCCTAAAATGTAGTAGGTTTTGATCAGGAATAATTTAGGCCACTAAAACATATAAGTCCATTTCAGCAATAAATTAGGCCCCTAAAATGTAGTAGGTTTTGATCGGGAATAATTATGTCGCTAAAACATAGGATTGCCAAATTTTCCTTCCCCCCATAGGTTTCCAGCCGGGACAAACTAAAACGAATGACCGAATGACAATTGACTTTGTACAGGGATAATTATCATTCGCGAATGACAGCGAATGACAGCGAATGACAACGAATGACGACGAAGGACGGTGGTGAGTGGAGATAAAATGATTAACGGAGTGGAGAAAATGCGGTTATTGGTTTTCTGCGCAAAAATGATTTGAGGAAAATCGCATGTTACATGGTTGCAGGGTTTTGGTGTTATTTATGGATAGAAACCACAGGGAAAGTTTTTGTGTGAGAATGCGCTTGAGTGCTGTGCTTTTGACATTTACCTCTGTAGATTTATATAGAAAGATGCCCCCCCCCCCTTCCCTCCGCCACTGTTACAGAGTAGCTCCATAACTGGCGCAAAAAAAAATCTTCATAGAAATGTCCAATATAAGGACTCTTCCTGAAATTTTTAGCCGTTTCAAGATAAAAGTATTGTTAGTTTCTAACAATTCATATCGGAAAAATGATGTTAAATTTACTTTTTAAAATCTGACTTACAATTTCGCTTACTATAAGGTGCATTTGCATCTTGTCCGTACTTTACTAGATCTGTAAGCCACGCACTTCGCGTCCACTCGGTTTGCGTGGCTTTAATATACCCACGAAGTCTGAACTGTGACATCCGGTTGAAGCAAATGTCTGAGCTGTCTTTCACTGTCATTCGTCTTAGGGAACGGAATTTTTTAGTGTGTAAAACATATTGTCATGCGTTGTATGTAACGCAATTGTCATTCGTTTTACTAGTAACACCCTTCCAGCCTTTCCGCCATGTCAGAAAGGATCTGGAATGGCACTGGAACCGGGCTAGACCTATATGTGATATCACTAATTTCATCAAGAAAAGATTAAATTCTGCTTAAAATGGAATAAACAACTATAAAGTTGATGGTGAAAGGACTTCCACGTAAGTCTGGCTAGTTAAATTGTAATACTGACCTAGTAGTAGGACCTAACAACGTATACATGTATAGCCTTTGCCTTAGCCTAGGCCAATGCCTAGGCTAAGTATTTTCAATAGCAAAAGTAAAGTTTGGCCAAACGTCATATCAGTTCCCCTTTCCTTTAGACGTTATTACATCAACGTTTCTATCCACTTACATTTCTTCCCAGAAATACATATGTTGGGTTTTTCCACTGACGTTGTACTTTCGGATGTATGACATGTACAAACAAAGAGGCACGAAATACAAATTGGAATTTCCCGATGAGACTCAGCAAAATATAAATTTGGGACAACCAAGATCCGGCCCCACGTTCCAGATCAGATGCAGACTAAGCAAAGACTAGCTGATTAAGTTATCGAATTCTGGTCAGATAATTTCGGATGGTTCGTTCTTGTTCTGCGAAAAAAAAACCGAGGGCGTGTTTATGTGATGATAGATCTTCCCGAAATAATTTAGAATTCTGTTATTAGCAATGAGTACAAGTAGCAGGGACATTATGGCTGCGGGGATGGTAGAGGTTTTAAGACCCGTAGTGGAGGAAGTTGACGAACGTGTCCGACTGGTCAGGTAACAACTAAGTAACACTACAGTAAGACCTACTGTAGTAGTAGTAGCATATTAGTAAAAACACAGTAGCTTAGGCCTAGTAATATAGTCAGTATTGCTAATTTCGGAACACTGCCAATTTCGGACACCCCTAAGATTTGCACGATTTCACCATGACAACCTACAGAAAGAGCCAAATTTCACCAAAAAGTACGAAATGACCCGTGTGCAAGTAAATACTTACATATTTGTCAATAAAATGACGGAGATCTATGAAGTCTCTTATAATTACTGAAAGAGCAACTGCGCCACCAATTTTATCACTAGCGCCACACTGTGGGACTGTGTGTCCGAAATTGGCAATACTCTAGCAAAGAAATACCAGTTCCACAATCACAAGAATCTTCTTGGAATACAACGTGAAAACAGTTTGCAGGAAAGAAAGTTTGGCCGTGTATCGTAATATAACACACTTCTCCCACCATATCAAGTATATTTTCAGGTGATTTTTACCAGAAGATATAGTTTTGGCCTTTGGGGTGTTTTAAGGCTTAGGTGTCCGGAATTGGAAGTGTCCATGCTACTAACGTCAACGGTAGTGGAAATGTTAGCCTTTTCAAGTTTTTGTAATTAATTCTCCAATCACTCATAGAATCTTGCTTGCCTCAAGTCAGCATTGAGGATCCTCTGCTATGCTTTCTTTATGTTACAATTTATTTTTCTTCTTTTCCCTTCATGTTTTCAGAGAAAGCCAATTTGAACTTAGACAACAAATTGATGAACTTGATGAAGGTGAGAGGGTTTTTTTTTCCAAAGTGGCTATTCTTACGACGAGTCGTAATAATAATTTCCGACTACGCATGCGCAGTTGCTATTTTTACAACCAGGAGTACTATTTTTACGACCATGAGTAACAATAATTTCCGGTTAGGGTTAGGATTTAGGAAATTAGGGTTAGGGTTACCCCTCACTGACCTCTAACCCCTGGTTAGTGTTACCCCTACTACACGCGCAGTTGCTTTATTTACTTTACTGCGCATGAATTCGCCGATGTCGTAAGAATAGTTTATAGATAATTGTTACGACTAGTCGTAAGAATAGCCACGGCCTTTTTTTTCATCATGAAGACATAAAAAGCCAGAAAGCCAGTGGGCTTATTGTGATTCCTTGCCAATTGAGATTATAATCCCAAGTTTTAATATCACATGGAACATACATTATCATGTACCCGCTATCTATCAACACCTTCACACAAAGTATGATTCAATTCTGAAAATGTTTACATTTGACCCTGTGACCTCATTATTATTCATGAGATGAGCACCAAAATCAATGGGGTTCATCTATTTACTATGGCGCAACTATGTACCAAGTATGACTTCAATCCAACTTGTCGTTGTTCGGTTACCTTGTTTACAAGCTATTTTAGTGAAAATCGACTTAAGCCCCGCCCCCTAATAAATATGCATAATATCAACTTGAACATATATCACCATGTACTCGCTATCTACCAACATATTAATATTAAGTATAGATAAATTCTGACCTTTGGTTGCAGATTTATTAGCATTTGAAGATTTTTACGTTTGACCCTGTGACCTCATTAGTATTCATGAGATGATCACCAAAATCAATAGGGTTCTTCTACTCACTATGGCGCATATATGCATCAAGTATGACTTCAATCCAACTTCTCGTTGTTCAGTTAATGTGTTTACAAGCAATTTTAGTGAAAATAAACTTAAGCCCCGACTCTACTAAATATGCATAATATCAAATTGAACATATGTTACAATGTACCCACTATCTACCAACACATTCATACCAAATTTGAATTAATTCTGACTTTCAGTTGCAGAGTTATTAGCATTTGGAGATTTTCACGTGTGACCTTGTGACCTCATTATTATTCATGAGATGAGCACCAAAATCAATAGGGTTCATTTACTCACTTTGTTTCATCTATGTACCAAGTATGACTTCAATCCAACTTGTCGTTGTTCAGTTACCGTGTTTACTTGCTATTTTAGTGAAAATCAACTTAAGCCCTTTTCCCTAATAAATATGCATAATATCAACTTGAACATATTTCACCATGTAACTGCTATCTACCAACATGTTAATACCAAGTTTAAATAAATTCTGACCTTTGGTTGGGGAGTTATTAGCATTTGCAGATTTAAACGTTTGACCCTGTGACCTCATTATTATTCATGAAATGAGCACCAAAATCAATAGGGTTCTTCTACTCCGTATGGCACATCTATGTACCAAGTATGACTCCAATCCAACTTGCCATTGTTGAGTTATCGTGTTTACAAGCCAAGGGCGTCACATACACACACACATACACACGCAATCACCATCGCATAGATTCCTTGAACCTTCGGCAAAATATGTTTTAATTTAATTTTCATTTTAATGTCTCCAAGGAATTGTTTTGAAAGTGAAGAAGAAACAAACATGGTTATAAAGTTATATTAAGTAATGGAAATTTAATTGGATGGATGTATACATAGAAGAGGAGGGGGTTAAGGGGGTGGGAGGTAGGGTTGAGGAAACATTAAAATTAAGTTAAACTAGGCTATTTAGGAATGATATTGAAGCAAGATAAACATCTTGATGATTTTCACTGTAGTTTCTCTCTTTATATTGTTGGGAGATTTGAAGGGAGAGGGAGAAGGGGATGGGTTCAATCAACTCTTATTTTCATTGCAATCATTTTTATAAATATTGTATACATTCAAAAGGCAAATGCCTGCTGTACAAGTTATCAAAGGCAGGTGTCGTACATTGTGTCCTTTTTGTGAAACAGCATGAATGTCATGTCTTCTAGAAACGTGCAGGTGGGGACAAGAATATGTGGGTACCATGAAATCATTTCACCAGTGTCAAATCACAAATGCTATGCAAAATGTTCAGCTTGTTTTTACAGTCTAGTGATGTACAGTACATGTATATTGTAGGGTTTGTTGTTTTACACAGGAACGCTAAGCTATTAATAAGAGACAAAACTTAGAACCACAATTCAAAACTGACACACAAAATATTGAACACTAAATTTTTCCCTGATTGTACAGTAACAATTGCAAGCAGTGAATCGTGTGAATCTCAATGTATCAATACATTACATTAAAATAATGTTCAGGATAAGCAGCAAAGTAATAATAATAATACATAATTTTTATATAGCACCAAACAAACTCTGAAATAATTCTCGTAGTGCTTAACAAATAATAACAATTATAACAAACTGTATGCTTTGGTGAAAAGATACGTTTTGAGTGCTGATTTGAAACTGTTCTACTGTACTACTGTAGGGTGAAGAGGATAAGATAAACACATGGTCTTCCTAATTTGTGGTATCAAAACAGCTGTAATGCATCATGAATATTCATAGGTTTGTACCATGAATCAGCCAGCTTGGACAATTTCCTAATGCTACTACCTCTCTAAACTGTCCTCCCATATCATGCTTCAAAGCACTGGTATTGACTTACAAACAGTTCCTAACCTAGATCTATGAGAAACATGATATTCGTACTGCTCGTACTGACAATACGAGTGCTCTGAAAGCAGGACATGACCCTACAGTATAGAAAAAATTGTCCCAACAGGGTGCATAAATTAAAATCATAATGATGATCTGAAAGGTTGTCACAGTTTTGCATTTTGTTAAGTAGAAGTTAGATTAGAATCAAATAACCATGTAGGGTTGAAGAGGATGAGATGAACACAAACGCCTTATCTAATACAGAAATCAAACCAACCACTTAATGAATATTCATAGTTTCGTCAATGTCAATCCCAACGAAAGTCTCGAAGGTTGTAGAGGTTGGAATGTTGTTACTGTGAGTAGAAGAATGAAATTGATAAACCAGATCCTTTAGCACTTGTATCACAATTTTTGCAATGTGATATTAGATGAATTATTCTCTAAAGTTCCCATTTTTATCTGTCTCCTCATTTTTTTTTTTTGTATCTGCAGTACTCAAAACGTTATCACAAGAGAAAGATTCTCCGATAGAGCTCGACAGCTACGTGAAGAAATTGGCGAGATCGAAAATAAAGATAGGCGTCATCAATAACATCGTTCAGAATGCTCAGGTGAGCCCCTCATTCCAGGAGCGCTCTATTCCACAGAGTACTGTGTAGTAGTGTGGTAAAGATAGTTTAGAGCAGACTTTTGAGATGTTTTGAGATCCAGCACAAATCCTGTACAACTATCATGGCTGATGGGGCTGATGTTTAAAACATTTTCCGATGGTCTGAGAACTAAATTTCTTATTTGACAATTAAAAAACATTTATAGCATACATACAAGGACAGAAATCTCTGTTGTTTTGGACATTTTCATAGTAAGCTCATGATATTTAGCAGGCAATCTGTTAATACCTTCAATCTTAGCCCTAAAGGGCACTCTCTGCATATTTGTGATATAACATACTTTGGGGTTACATATCAAACGTATTATCATCTCTGTATATTTCTTAACAGTTCTGTGATTTAAACAATAAAAACAACACTAATTTGTCTTTGTTTTCAATTTTTAAAAAAGTTACCCAAAAGTGTCCAATTTCATTGCTCACTTAAACTTTAATCAACAAAGTTCTCAAGCATTTCAATCAAGAGTAGCATGTTTCATTTTCGTTTCCACCTTTGCAACAAATTCAAACTATTGTATTAACATTTTCACCCCCAATTCCAGATTGAGCCAAATATATTATATATATTCTTATATATTATTATATTTTCCTTCCCTCTCTCGCCAGGAGAGACTTGGTCGTCTTCACACCCAAATCTCGAAGGAGAGTGCAAAAAAGAAGGCATTGATCGACCCACCTTACTTAGATGCAATGAAGAGATGATTAAAATCATGCAAGCAATCTCAGAGATTTGTAAGTAAACCCTTATCGCTTTAAGCTCACGGCTTTTCTTCCAGATGGATCCAAAAGTTCATCAGGTTGAATATTATGTAATCCATCACTTATCGTTTCGTCGCTTTGTGAAGCTTCTAATGCAAAAAGTTAACTTGCAAATTGAATCATATCACTTTAAATGCTTCTCTTTCGGCTCACGGCTGAATCGGGCCTCAAGCTTTCCAGAGAAGTATGAACGGAATGTACAATCTTTTCTCTCACTCTGTATACAGTAAATATGATATCTTTATACCAGATTTACATATCAACCAAAAAGAACACACAATTGCATGGTATCACTTGTCCGAGGGCTAACAGATGTATCGAGTCTTAGTTCTTAATGCGAATTAGCGTAATGCACAACGGGGTGAATTTACCATCAAACAGAGTAATTTAACGTTTTGCTTGTTTTTTAAGTTGCATATAATTCTTTTGTGTACATTCTACACCGCTACGAGAATGTTCTGCTTCTTGAGACTACAATGTTTTGTTGTAACCATTCTCAGAGATTTAACAACATTACCGCATGTTATAATGCAACATATTTGCAGCACATTAATGTACTGACATAGGGATTTTCATCATTTCCAGAACTATTAACAGCTTCAAATCAGCAGTATGTTAGAGGTTTCATAGGGGGGAAAAAAAATTATAAGGAAAATTTTTAGTCAGTTGAAAGAAAAAAGTTGTTTCTTCCTGGCTACGTTTTTTTGTTTGTTTGTTTGTTTTTGGATATGGCGAATTTCAGTTGGGAAGGCAACAAACATTTTTTTGGGCTGGGAGGCACATGCCTCAAACCCCCCCCCCCCATCATGGCGATGCTGCTGTACTCAGTTGAAAGTAGGTTCAATTACTCTCTTTGTGTAACCCTCACATATAATCGGCTTCAAGTTTGCAATGTTACGGTTTCCTTTTTTTTTTTATTGTTCACAGGATGAGTGGAGCGGACATTTTCTTGAAGTCAAGATCACCTTGCCAGGGTTGAACAATTACGATGATCTGCTAGTTGCAGCTGAAATGGTGGAGCAATATGGTCACTCGTATCCATCAAATGTACGACCAAGTCATTTACCTTTTTCTGCTCCCTAGGTAGCAACTATACTAATGCTAGGTGGTCTGTTTATGCTCCAGTTGGTTACCAGTTTCTTGGGAAGAAGGAAGAAAATAAATTTCCTAGGACCAAACGTTGGCGGGATATGGCGGTCGTACAAGTTGAAGCCTCTAAGGCAAAGTAGGGCTGCCAAATGTACATTTTAACGAATTTTAAAAATATATGCAGCAGATAACAAGAGTCAGAGGTGACATATTTCATAGCTGCTAAAGTTAGCTTATTAAGGTTTTAAATTGAAACATTTGGTGTCCCAATGATTCTCCATGTTTAATGTCCTTGCTGGATATCAATTTTACTGCATTCTACAGTCTTACTTACATAAAATATTCAGGACTTGCATTTGTTATGAATATTAACAAGCGATTACCTACTTATGACCGGCCCGCTGTATATTTTCTCCCCTGGTTGGTAAAGTTTCTGTGTGGCAATCCACCATGGAAACTTTTAATACATTCCAAAGGTATAATCATCATCACATGAATATGCATTTTGCAGGCGCTTTTAGCCGTAACTGTTTGGGAAATAAATAACAGAAATAAGGTAGCCCCAAGTAAGAGATTTGCTACATGCAGACTCTGTGTTTCACCGAGCCACAAGGGGTAACTCATACTGTGGAAATGGGTCTCGATATGGCAACTTATGGCAACATATTGACCCATAGAGATTGTACAGTGACTGTAACCATGCAATGTACAGCATGGAAGAAACCTGACACGATCTCAACGTGACACGACTCGTCTTTACAACGGATTTGTGATAATTCAGGCTGTTGATTAGCTTTTATATAT
>JAIPMN010040249.1:732-11127 GCA_020650975.1 Apostichopus californicus
ATGTACAAAGGACTTGCATAATTTATGAAAGAAACCATGACACCCATATCTGAGCCAGCACTCAGGGAATCCGCTCAGAACTGTCATCATTTCAATGTTTCGTGATTGAAATATTTTGTAAGCTAAGGTTGAAAACCGCGAATACAAGGTTTGAATCTTAGGACGTCACACACAGACGGGCGCTTTGCGAGGTAATTTAAATTGTCCGTAAATCAGACATTGTTAAACCAACTGAATATATCATGATACCTTTGAACATAGGTTTCTTTTTACTTCATTTTGCAGTTATAATTATGAATTAATATTTCGTGATATTAGGCAGACAGTTCTAACTTAAAATTTCACAATAACAAGGAAACAATGGATATCTCAAATAAAATTATTGCCATGACTTCCAATTCAAAGGTAACTTTCCAGAGTTTCAGTGCATTTTCCTCACTTCTTAACAAAGAAAAAGTTGATTATTATTATTTTTTATTCTCATTATTTTCATTTCGGTGTGAAGGAAGTAAATAAGACGCGTTTACAATTAGAGGGCGCAATTACAAATCTATGAAAATTGAAAGTAAGCGCTTTACTAAACCACGCATAACATTACGGGTTGTATCGGATCAGGGTAACAATAGGTACCCAGAAGAAAGTTAACTTGACCTAACTCTATTTTAGTCTATAATGCCGATTCTTCGCTCATCTCTTTTAGCTTTACCTCTCATTTTTAGTTATTTGTGTATTTTGTGTATTTCAGGCTTTGTTTTGGTCTCATGTGATCACTAGCTTTGATAACAGTATTTCTGTTTTCTATTGACCTCTGTTGGGATGTTACGTTTCTACATGTAGGCCTACTGTATTTTGTGTCATTTCTGTTTGAAAATATCAGAAATAAATTTGACTAAACTAGAAAGAGGCTAAGTTATAATTTCAAGAAAACATAACTGGCGTGAATATGTTGGGATTTGGAATATTTATGAACATAGGCGTAGGAGCCTCATTTGATTGGGGGGGGGGGGGGGGGGGTAACGACTTGCCCGAAAAATACAACCAAAATTTTCCCACCAATTTTTGGTTGGGGGGGGCTGCAGCCCCTCAGCCCCCCACCTCCTACGCCTTTGTTTATGAATTACCTGCGAAGAATAATTGTCTCCCGTTGCATTATGAGAAAACTCGGTGCTTTTAAACAGATGACATTTCGGTGGCTGAATATTGATGGATATTTTCTACGTCTTTATAGGGCATTTGTATCCTGATAGCAATTTGTATAGTTGCCCCAAAAGTTTTTAAATCTGGTAAAACTTAAGAATGTATCTGGCAAAGAGATATCATCATGATATAATGTTGAACGAAGTCTTTGTTTCTCAATGTGCTACAAATTATTATATCCACTATGATGGAATACACTATTATTATAACAAACAGTTAACACCAGAGAATCACATTTTATGATCGACTTCCTGGAGTAAGGTTTTTTTTTATCTGGTATAGAAAAAGTTTATGCTCAAACTACATCGAAGGCTAGAAACAAGATTTTGAGATTTGATTCTCAATTAACAGTGTAATTTTTCATCTGTCTTCTTCCGTATATGTACCTCAACCTATGGAATATCTTGCCACTTCCTACACTGCGCGGCTTACTCTACTTTCGTTTCTTCCGTGAGGTATTGTATCACACTGAGTTGGGCTACGCAGTCAAGCAATTTTGCAATCGAAGTCATACGCCTAGTCGGAATCTCAGAGTTCATACCAAGACCCTGACTTAAAGTCGGAAGGTAGAACGAAGTTATATGGTATGTATTAACTATTGCGATATTACAACATTGTATTGCTCAAGTATTAGTCACCTGGTCCTTCGTTGGTTAATGAGTTTACAAAGCAGATTTGGAAAGAAACAGAAAGAACTCATTCTTTGTATTTAAATTTTACGTACATACCAGTTCTGCGAAAAAAAATATGTTTCATGCAACATGTAACCTAAGATAGAATGCTTTGCAAAGTTGGGATCCAAAAAGACACATACGCCTTACAAAATTGACCCATTTTGCGTAGTCTATAAATTTGATTTATCAGGGGGTGGTGGTTGGGGGGGGGGGTGGAGCTATCACGGTATGGATCCTCAGAGCAGGAAGTTGTAACATAAGAACTCCCTGCTCTGAGTCAGAGGTTGAATTTGAAGTGTGACACATCATTTTGATCACAACTTAACTTTACCTTGGCTTATAAGTGACATTGACAACATGTGAATTTTTTTAGGTGTAGGACCATCAGTTAGCCACTGTTACAGGTGCAACTTTACCCACTAGAAACTTGCAGTAAATTAATTGAGCAGTATTTTTGTTTTTCGCTTCAAGGATATATGTCCATTTCGTAAAGATTCACAGACACTTTGACTGAGTGATCGATCACTACATGGCATAACTACAGTAGCACTCTATGTATTTCAAACCGCTATCATAGCCTTGATTGGTGTTCAAAATGTGTCAACCAAATAGTAAACCACAACATTACACTCTCTTTCATTTAAGCTTTGTTACTAAGGAAATATGCAGTACTGTAACTGTGTATGTGGATGGTTCATACTCTATTACTGTATCAAAGTAAAAGAAGTAGTACTAATGCATAAACCCTCCGGTTTCTATATCTTATACAGCTGTGGAGTAATAACAATGTAATAATTATTTATAAAGCGCATTATATCGGCGGTCTCAATGTGCTTCACAAGAAGCAGAATGAGTAAAAAAATACAGCATAGTAGAACAAAAACTTCAAGATACACCAAAGGATCAAGGTCCAAAGAGGGTAGCATGTGAATGAGTGAGTTTTTAAGATGCTTTTAAAATTGTCTATGTGGGTGGGTAGAATGTTCCAGAGTTTGAGGGCCGAAAATTGAAAAGAACGACCGTCGTACTTCTTAGTTTTAATTTTTGGTGGCTTTAGGAGAATAGCACTGTTAGATCTGAGCAGGTGAGTTGGAATTTGTAAGGTGAGTAAAGTGGAAATATAATTTTGGGCAAAACCATGGATGGCTTTGTAAGTGAGGGTGAGAAGTTTGTACTTTATTCTTTCAGAAACAGGAAGCCACTTGAAGTTCAGTGAGTACAGAGTACACTTCATGGAACACCCATCACTGGAAGTCAGATGTGACTACAGAGTTCAACAATCATTTGTACTCCACCCTCCTCCATATTTACCAAAAAAAAGGGGGAGTAATCTCAATGTCATCAGTGACAGATCAGCTGCACCACTTGACAACTTTTCCAATTTCATATTCAACAGAAATTCCTATCTTGTCATTTGTGAAGTGGAATTTTAAGGTCAGCTGATCACAGGAAGTCCCAACCATGGTGGAGTCCGTGGAGAGGATGGACGAAATGGTCAAGGACTATCTCCTGTTTCGAGGAATGACCAACACATTCAAAGCGTTTGAAACTGATCTCAAGAATGACAAAGAGAGATCTTTCAGGGTAGGTAATTAAATTTTTCTGACGGACAATCATATTCTGACCTAAACTGCTATGTCATGAGCAGACAATAAGTTATCTGATAAACTAGTTACTGTACATGACTGTGTGCTGTAGTGTTTAGAAGGGTCTACCGTAACAACGATTGATAAGGTTTTTGCTATCATACCCTACCAGGGACCGGATTCTCTTTGTCTTTTCAAAGTTTGCTGCCGCGCTGTGCTGTTGAGCGGAATCTGTCATGGATTTGGTATTTCTGGTTATGAAATGGGGTTTAATTCTGCTTTTCTTTCAATGGTTTGGAAACAACTTTGTCGCCCATGCCTGTTCTTCACTGATGATGAATGGGTTGTCTTTACCTCCAGATGATGTGGTACTCTTCTGTTGGATGGGGTACTTTATGTGGTGCTACCTGAAACATGGAAACATCACATTGGATTCTTTTACATTAGAACTTACAAATAATGGAGACTAACAACTTCCACTTCTTTTAAAATTACTTTAAAATTGTACTATTGTGACATCATTTAAATGTTTCGTCAGTTACATTTTTTGTAAACCAAGGTCGCAACCCACTAATGCTTTGTCTTTACCGTAGCAGGGATGTGTATATGTACACATACCCAATCTAGGGCCAGCAGGGGGAGCCCACATTTCCCCAGTTTTCTGAAGAAGAAAATCAAAATATGTCCTTTTGCATTAATTAATCAGTGGAAGTGTCAAATTGAGCTGGGCACCCGTAGAGATCATTTAGGTGTTCTTAGAAGTCAGAAATTGTTTGGCAATATTACATTGGAGTGTACAATAAATGATGACAAACTGCCATGTCATTGGATGTTGGTAATCCAGCTGTGACTCTTGCTTCAAGTGTTGTTTGTAACTTGACTCTTGCTTCAAGTGTTGTTTGTGACTTGTACTATTCGTCGAAACATTTTCGGTCGTTTCCATTTTCCTCAGGCTGACAAAATCAAGGAACAAATATTACAGTACATTCAAATGTATGACTTGATCGGACTTAGATCCTTATGGAAACATTTGGAAAGAAGAATCTTTTGCCATCTTGAGCATTCCCATTATTCAAATGTCAGAAGAATTGAGGTCAGCTTGTTAAGGTAAGTTATCATCCATTTTTGGTGATGTATCAGTAGTTTTCTGTAATAATTTTTCCTGGGGAAGAATGTCCCATATTTGATGAAAAGGAAAGCCAGTGGCAAAGCGTCCATACAGTCAGAGGGGGCGGATGCTCCCCCTGGCGGACTCAAATGGACTGCTGGCGCCCTTTTCAGCTTTTGACCACTTTTTACTTATTCGCGATTATTGACTTTTTTATTGCGCTCTCATCTACCTATTGACATGTGTCACATTTTGTTGGTGTAATTTTCTGACAAAATGCTTTAACGGCGGAACACCCATATAAACTTCCGAGTTGTCACAAATGGCGATTACACCTATTTATTCTTCGTTTATCTGCAAATAAAAGAGGCCCAGAAAGGGTCATATCTGGCGATCTAGGGAGTATCTTTTCTCAAAAATTCTGTACGCTCCGTGCCAACCTGTGGTGGTGCTTCTCTTAGATTGTGTCGAAAGCGCCCCTACAGACCATTCTCGCCCCCCTGACCAATACCCCTAGCTCCGCCACTGAGGAAAGCTTTCCAGTTTCATGTTAGATCCCTCGTAAAGTTCTGCTGAAGACGAGTGATTGCTGCTCCTTGACCACTTCAAAGGATAAAACTCACTGTTTCTCATCTAGCAGGTTAAACTTTCCTTTTCTATTTGGTCTCTTGTTTTTCTTTACTGCAGGTTGTACGTGATCAATGCAGTACAGTCTGGTCGTACAGACAAAGTCTCCGAATTCTTCGACAAGATGTGTTATGAGATTCAAACCCAAGCAGAATGGAAGGAATGGTTCTGTGAGTAGAGAAGTCATACAGAATATCAAGTACAGGACTGTATAACTTCCAGCTACTATATGTATAACTATGTATAACTTGTATAACTATGTATAACTATGTGTAACTATGTACAGTATAACTATGTATAACTATGTATAACATATGTATAACTATGTATAACTTCCAGCTACAGAAGTACAGTAACTGTGAAGAGTTAGGAAGTTGTAGACTATCACTCAACAGTTGTTATTCGTTTATCATTGCTTCAGTATCTTGTTTGTCTGTCATGTGACAGTTGCCATAGGAATTGATTATGGAGATGAAAGGTGAAAAAGATGGTTAGTTTGGTGCTGTTCAAGGATACTTACACTCCTAACAGGATTCCTGAAGCCTGGAAAAGTCATGGAAATTTATTTGCCTGAAGTTGCAGGACCCTGTCCTAACTTTCTAGTCAGACATACAAGAACCAGAGGCAGTTTACTCCTATGTTGGCTCAGATGTAGTTGCAATATGACATATGTGACTATTATAGCTGTTGGCAGTCTGTTGTACCATTACGCTGTATCTCTATTTTGTGTGGAATCCACAGAGCTGAGGGTGGGGATGGAAGGGGAGGGGGGTGCTGTGACTTTGCTTTGATGGACCACCATGCATGTGTTCACTAGGGATTCATGTTCATTTACAATGCAATCAGTTTTCAACTACCTGGATTGTTCCTCAGTGCATTTATAGTTTTACACAAAATTCTTGAAATTTCTGTCAAAAGAAGCTGCTCACCACATTGTTATATATTCAAGAGTAACACATGAATTTTTTTTGGAATTTTACATCAGTTGATGCTGAGGCAGTTTATCTTAAGAGCAGATAGCTCACTTTTAGATATGAATAAAGAAACTTTACTGGGAAATTATATAAAGAGACTCGAAAAGACCAAATCAATTTCTGTTACTCATTCTTCATGTTCCGAGCACAACTGCTTTTAATCCTGTAGTGAGACCTATTTTTTTTCCTTCCTAATTCAGCTCTACCATTCATGAAAAATCCAGAACAGAACCAGACATTTGAAACCTACTTTAGCAAGCAGTGGCAGGATACATTGCTGTTTTCCCTGCAGAATTTCCTCAGTGTCATCTTTCAGAGTATGCATATCCTTTTACTGACATTTCATCGATCAGGTAGCGAAATATCATACTCATTTGTCATGGTCGATAACATACTGATATCATATGGGAGGAGAGATTATCATCATCCTCATGATATTAAACTGTATAAATGAGAAGCCAAATGGTGAACAAAATCACCCCAAAATGCCTACTGCTGCCGATTTGTCAGGTATCCGAGCATTCAGTTATTGTCCCTTGAGTATGTGATACACTAGTCTTAAACTATTCTTGAAATATCATGATAGAAACACTGATGCCTGAATTTTATTATATTTCCTCATGCAATACTTATATTTGTTTTTATATATGTGTTTTTCTTTAATATCAGTTTTAAAAATCTTATTACTTTCATGAAGAGAAGCAGAACAACTAAAGAAGTTAATCAAGTTTATGAATCTAGGCAAGTCAGCAACATCACACATTGCACAAACTGGCATCCCCTCCCCTCCCCTCTCCCCTCCACTCCTCTCACCTCCACTCCCCTCCCCTCCCCCCTCCCCCAACCATGATAAGACTTTTACTGGTGTAGTTTTTTTTCTAATTAGAAGTGTAGGGAAGTTGGTTTTTACAATATGCAGCTGAACGAGGCAATAAAAATCTGAATTCATGTTATCCATCAGTTGCTTTTGTAAACTATTTGAGGAAATTTTCAAAATATGTTTTAATAATTGGTACAGAGGTTTGTTATAATATAATTTAAAGCTGCTTTCTGGTGTACGGTTTGATCATTGTTTAAATATTTAATATTTAAAGACAAAAGTCTAGTGACAAAACATTGTACTAATATCTTCTATTGACTTTCTTGCTGAATATGAAATTATCTTTAATATATATGATCCACCTCTGCCAACGTTGCTGAATTTTGATGCCGAACAGATGCATATGAAGAGTCTCGTTGAAGAAAACCGTAGACTGCTTGATCAGGTGGGTCCGGGATTATCAAATTATGTATTTGATGTGCTTTACAGATGATTTATCGAAATAGAAGTGCTTTAATTTGATTTAGAAAATAATGGGGGGGTGGCATTGAAAGAGATGGGTGAGGAGGGGGGGGGTTGAGACTTCATAGAGAGGTAATAATTATATCAAGTGTTACACTAGTTGAACAGTTGTTGTCTTTTCAAAGCATTTGTAGATTTCTCTTAACTAAATATCATCCCTGGTTTATTATGTAATGAGGTGCAAAGGAACTTGTAAATAGTTTCAAGACAAATAATGCAAATAAATAGAAAAACAAGATCATGCAGAGAACTGTCATTAATAAGTACATGGTTATGAAATCTATTAATCTGTTCTATGGGGGGGGGGGGTGGGGTAGGGTGGGGGAGTGGGGAATGGAGGACTTAGATCTGTTGTTTTATGGTAAGAAGACACCCAGTGTAAAGTTGCGGACAAACCTTGTTGTATACAGTATGAACGAAAGGTTGAGATTATAAATTGAGGAAGTTTAGTAGATTATTTGAATTTCCTCTTTGTTTTCTATATCATTTATCCCATAGCTTGCAGGGTATGAGAAGCCTAAGACCTCTGATGAAGTGGATTCACCCATCCCTTTTCCTCTTGCCACTACTGAAATTCCAGACGACTTTGCTTCCGTTGCAGGGTAAATAGTACACATATCACCCACAATCTTGATGTAATCCTACAACCGGGTTCTTAAGACGTTAGGCTTGAGCACCCTACCAGCCTACACTGCACATTACTATATATATACATATAAAGTATGTAGAGTATACAGAGATTTGTGTCTCTCTGACAAATGGACCCCAGCCAGTGTTTCTCTCTGGCTGTGATAGAAAATAGAATAGAAAACCAATGCAAGAGAGAGTGTCCAAGTTAGAATGCATCTTGGTTCACAATTGAAAATACCCACCACATTGTTTGAATGACCTTGAGCTGTCCTGACCTCTTCAAAGTTGTTTCTGAACAGTTAAATATTAGTTTGAAATTCTTTGGTTGATTTGCTTTACATGTTTGGTTTGTGAATTGAGCAAAGGCCAGAATTTATTGCTATTTCTTCAGTGTTCGTGAAAAGAGAAATGTTTCATCCTTGCATACTGCACTGCAGTGATGACTTAACAAGATGGTACCAGCACTTGAGAATATGGTCAGATGCTGGTGGGGAGGGGGAGGGGGAGATGGGGGGGGGTAGGAGGGGATTTATCAGATGGTTAGAATCAGCATTTATCCTAGGTGTGGGATTGGATGTAAAATATGAACCATCAACACTTGTTGCAAAGACGATTCTAGATACGACCGTGGTATCACAGAGACGGTTTAAAACTTAACCCTACGATGGTTATACAACAATTGGAATCTCCAACTAGATAGCTGTCCTTTGACGGTTACATGCAAAGTTTAAAGTAACATGCATACAAAATAAATCACAACACCAGTACGCACACCTAAACAGACAGTGACACAAAATTAGAGAACTCTCGTTACAGTATTACTTCATAAATTCTTAATGATCTTTCTCATTGTTTTAAGGGGTTATCAAGTACGAGATTTTGGTACAAAACCGATATTGTCCAGAGGTGCAATCAGGCGATCGCCTCTGGCTCAAAGGAAGCAAGCAGTAAGCCATGCAGAGAAGAATGCGAAGAACACCTCGGGCAATAATCTGTCGAAGAGCGTAGGGTTCGTCTCGAATGCAAAATCCAGCGACAAGAGAATTTTAAATACCATACTCGGACCTAGGAAAGGTGGTGATGCTTCGTCATCCAAACCGAAGGATACTTCAGGGAAAAAAATAGAACCACCATCTGTAATGCAAACAAACACCACGACAGCTCCTGCTACAGCCAGCCAGGTAAAATGTTCAATCTGTAATAGCGTATATTCTTTGAATAGTGACTTCCTAATTAGTGAACACAAACACTTTAGGATAACTGTTATTGGTCAGGGGTGGGGGGGGGGAGGGGGTGAGGGTGTGAATGGGATCGGGTAAGAAAACATTTACAGCTTTGTGAAGTGGAAAAGTGTAATATATACATACAAAACTTTGGTTTGTGTTATTAAGACAGGTTCAAATACTGTATATGTAGGTAGTATATGTTGCCTGTTAAATTAAAACAGCTTGTCCTATTTTATTTTAATCATATTCCACATTCCATCAGATCACTTAAGTTTAGATACTAGGGCAATGGTGAGTACTAACTCTTGCTCAAAAAAGGTGCACTCAGCTGTAAGAATCCCCTCAGTTTATAATAATGATAATAGCATCAGTCATGTCTCTTAAATGCAAAGTAGAAAATGCTAGGTGATAAAAAAATAGATAACAGATCTAGGCTAAATGCTGCTGAAAAATAAGAGACTTTCTCAAGGACATATATTTAAACAGCTTCTGTGAAATCAATACGTCCAAAAACAAACCATAGTGTTGTTGTTGTTCCATTTGATTTATTATCAAGAGAAGGTTTCAATCTTCTGCCTTCTTTTGTTTGTTTTTTGACAGCCGAGGCAGACCGTAAATAAAAATTATGAAGCTCAGCGGAAGGAGTTGTTTCAAAAGTCAACGGTCATGCCACCCAAAGCGACAAAGATGCCAGTTGCCAGGACAGTGCAGGACAGCTCTATCGGATTAACAGACGCTACTCAGTGGCAGTTACAGCCAGAGAGTGAAGGATCAACTGCAACAGCGCCCCCAGTCTGGGTAGACAATCAAACTAGAAGAGGATCGGGACCACTCCAAGGTAATGTTAACTTTAGTAACAGCGAAAGTGGTCTGATTCCAGGTTTAAAAGCTGTCACTGTTACCTCTGTATGTTCTGAAATGACTTGAAGCTGCAAAGAATTAGTTTACTGGAGGTTCTGATCGACAAATTCATTCCCAGCGAGGAGACTGTGAGGTCAGCCAATCGCCTCTGGAGAACAATGCACCAATGA
>JAIPMN010040251.1:9112-32776 GCA_020650975.1 Apostichopus californicus
CCCCCCCCCCCCCCCCCCCCCCCCCCCCCCCCCCCCCCCCCCCCCCCCCCCCCCCCCCCCCCCCCCCCCCCCCCTTGTGTCTCCTTTGAAATTTTTTTTTTCAAGGGTGTCTACAAGCAAAATGGTGCCATATTTGTAGCCTTATACAGGGGTTCCTGCAACTTGGGTGAAACAAAATTCATGATCCAATCCAAATTTAATTAACTTTTTAAGTATATCCTAGCAACTAATCATAGTTAATTTTGTTCCACAACAAAAACAATTTGATGGAATGTCATTTTTAGAAATTGACAATTTAAAGTTAATTATTTTGTGCTGTAGGCTATGCAAACTTTCATTGCTTTTCCATGACTTGATGCACTTTGTTGAAATTTTAGCTCTGAGTCGAGTAATGTAAACCACAAAGATGTTCTTATGCATAGAGACGTGTTACGTACGTAACTGCGAGCGTTCCTCGTTAGTACAGTGCCTCACTGCATACTATCCACGCTGTCAAACGTACGCAGGCTTTGTACAAACCTGCGCGCAAACTTTGTAAATATTTCATATAAACCTGCCGAATTATGATATGGCCTATTTGATTGATATTACGGCCAAATGCTTTTCCTAAAATAGCAAAAATTGGTCACATTTGGCAGACTTGACATAAAATCCGGATATTGTAGGCAATAATATAAATCAGCCCGGACGCCAACGTAGCCAGTTTAAGATGACATGTCCGGGGAAATCCGGACGTCTGGAAACCCTAGGTCCAGGATTTTATGGAGAGTTGTGGCACTAGATCGTTGAAGCTGTACCCCGTGGGAGAGGGGGTGAGGGGGGGTTGGATCCTCTCCCCAGAAAAGAAACGTGCTAGTTCCCCCTCTTCGACTTGACCTCTTCCTCTATCAGCACAAGAATTATTGTAGTGCGCGTGCGCGCTACAATATTGGCATTACTTACCAAGTGGACGATACCTAAATAACTGGACGTTGAGACTTAAAATATACATTTGCAGTTTCAGAGGCTAGCTGCGTAGGCATTTTATTCTGAGCCTGTCACGACGCTCACCAGCGCCCTCACTTTATAGGTAACTACATGACTATACTCCCTGGTGTGTTATCCGCCAAAAAAAATAAAAGAATAACACTACGAACAACCGAAAAGTTCTTCCTAATAGTACTGTCGTCACTCCACGCGCACTACAATACTGCGTATTTACAGGCAAATGCTGTTCTAGTTAGTTATTGTATCAGTCACAGGCAGATGGGGGAAATGTTTAATGCTAGTCTACAATGTACTCGCCCATATCACACTTCAAAGCAATCGCATTGAGAGGATGAACTGTTCAGACCTGAGAGGATTAACTGTTCAGACCCTGCATCTTTGGCCTAAATAGAGAAACTGGATATATGAGTCATATACTACTGTTATTAGTAGTCTGAATAAGTGTGTCATGATAGTATAGAGTGTCAGATCCATGACTTCTCGTAAAGAGCTAGGGGCCCACACCGGGAGACAAATATCTTTAGCCGAACAAGATTAAAACCGAAATAGAGGTGCAAAAGTAATACATTAAAATGGCATAAATCTTAGCACTATTATGCAGCTTGCTTGGAACGAAGTGACAGTATGCTTTTAGCTAAGTTTTAGCGCGAAAACCATTTCAGGAACAACCCCCGGTACATAATAAATGATGGAAAATCAGTCAGCATTTCATAAATAAATTATTACAGGCTGCAGATTTCCATGGAATCCCCCACACGCCCCCCCCCCCCTCGGTGCATGCGGTAAGGATATATGGAATGGGTCAATGGCCCATGCGCGAATCACGCACTCTACCTACTCACTATAGGTCAAAGTAACGGTCACGTATTGACATACGATTACTGCGTGTTTACTTGTGTTTTGTATCAAAGAACAATGTTTTGTGGTAAAATCATTAAAAACATGTTATTTATAATGCTCATGGATTGTTAATTGTCCGCTGTAGAAAATTTACGACCGTGGCAGGTCGATTACATAATCACAAAACTTTCCTAGCTATAGCGTGCTATAATTGGAGCCAATAAAGCAGATCTTTATGGTATGTGTTCCATAACAACTCCCTGGTTATTCCATAAGGTTTATGTCGCATTGTCACAACACGCTTAGAATTCAATGAACTCTTTCAGTAGATGATATATTCATGGCCATTTTCTTTGGGGATGGAGGGAGGAGGGAGGGGGTATAATAGAGAAATATGACATTTCTTAACAGAAGATAAGAAAGCAGGCCTGTTTTTCATCATTTATAAGAATATTATGCACAGTTGTGTCGATGCGTTACATTATCGTAGCTAGGAACATAAAACGAGTAAGATAGTTTCCCTTGAGGTTAGTACTTCATGGTACCCGTCTAAGGCCTCTGAGGCCAAACGCATCTACTAGTCCTATAAGTGCAATTGATCCGCCAAAGCTGTAAACCATCTACATAGTTTTACTCTACCCAGATATCACATAACGTCATCCAACCTTGAACATCAAACTTCAAATAATTTTTCCTTTTGAGTATTTTGACAGTTGCCACAGTTTTTTTCCTCTCCCCATAACCAATCTTTAGACTGAATCCGCTTCATGACCACGGCTAGTGTAATGTTGATTTTTTTCTACTTGTGTATCAACATTATGCAAGAAAATAATCATTATATACAGTACACGTAATATACAAAATAGATATTGCCCCTTGTTAGTCAAAAGACGAAGATTATCCTTAGTGAACGTCCGAAATCCACTCAAATCTATTTATTTATTGGAATAATCACTCATGGTAAAACTTATGAATTCCTTGAACCCATAAAACAATATTGGCCCCAATGAGCAATTTAATTGAAGATTCCTCAATGCCTTTAATATTGAAGTGTCACAACCTCCTGGAAAGTACTTTTCAATACATTAAGGAACTATTAGTAGGCTAACCTTTGGGGTTCATACTGATCAGCTACTTACATTAGTATAGTATTGCAGGCCAGTGTTAGGGGATTAACCCTAACTTATTTAGAAACTATTAGCAGGTTAAACGCCGGGGTCATACTAATGAGCTACTTACATCAGGGTAAGGGGGTGGGGGAAGGGGGTTGGGAGTTAACCCTAACCCATCAAGGAACTATTAGTAGGCTAAACTTTGGGGCCCATACTGATGAGGTACTTACACAGGGTGGGGGGGGGGGGGTTAACCCTAACCCATTAGGGAACTATTAGCAGGTTAAACTTTGGGGCCCATACTGATGAGCTACTTACATTAGGGTAAGGGGGTGGGGGAAGGGGGTTGGGAGTTAACCCTAGCCCATCAAGGAACTATTAGTAGGCTAAACTTTGGGGCCCACATTAATGAGCTACTTACATTTGGGTAGGAGGCTAGGGTTAGCCTCAAACTATTCGAACTGTTAGCAGGCTCAACTTTGGGGATCATACTGATGAGCTACTTAGATTAGGGGGAGCGGGTTATAGGTTAAGTTGGTTAACCCTAACCTATTAAGGAACTACTTGTATAGGCTTTATTTAGGGGCCCACATTGGTGAGCCACTTACGTTAGGGTTAGGGGGTTAACCGGCCTAACCCATTAAGGAACTATGAGTAGGAAAATTTATTTAGGGGCCCACACTGATGAGCTACTTACATGAACCCGTCCGCATGAATCTAGATGGACCTAGATATGGCTAAGTGACATGAAAACAACGGTCAGCCTGGCATGAAAGGAACTGCTTATACCACCCACAGACTGAAATGTGACGGTATATATGACCATTGTTGAAAACTTTTTTGTCCATTTTCTTATAAAATGACTGCGTGCATGTATTTAGGCCTACTATATTAACGCGTTATCTCGGGGTTTCAAAGCAATGATGCAAGGTTGTCGATTTGCTATAAAATAACTCATCTGGTTATCTTAAGAAATAAACAATAATTAAATGGATAAAAAGGGGGGGGGGGGGAACAGTCCAATACCTAGTAAATGTACCATAACTGTACTTCCGTTAGCTTGGAAGAAGCCCGGTAGTAACTTTGTTAACCACTAATCTCTGCACTAACTTCAGTTTCAGTGTTCCTCAACCTACTCCGCACATTGACGTCACGGGGTGACCTGCAGTCACCAGAGCGCTTAGGAACTTTTGCGAAAAGAGCAAATTCCTTGTCCAAAAGTGCTAGGTTTGATCAAGTTTTACCGAGTCCCAAAAGAAAATAATACAATTTGCCATACATCAATGGAAAGGTACAAG
Source organism: Apostichopus californicus (assembly GCA_020650975.1). Classification (NCBI taxonomy): domain Eukaryota; kingdom Metazoa; phylum Echinodermata; class Holothuroidea; order Aspidochirotida; family Stichopodidae; genus Apostichopus; species Apostichopus californicus. The sequence goes on from JAIPMN010040251.1 coordinate 13,350, forward strand.
TGTGAAGATTCAATGTAACATAAATTTGAACGGATTAGAGGATGTTGAAAAACCACCAGCTATGCATTTTACAGGACACACAAAATCCCCCAAAAAAATCATTGCTCTGTCCTAGAGGTATTAAACTGCGTTACATAACTTACACAAATAGTAAAGACAAATCTGGCGTCTCAATTGTCGTTATGCTTTCATTTATTGATTATAATGTTTACTTTGTAACACAAAAAGGCTTTGAAAATGGTGCTCCAACCATGCCCTAATGAGAGCAGATGTTTATATAGATAGGCCTACATATTAATATATTATATGTGTTTCTGTGCGCGCGTGTGTGTGCCGGTATACATATGGTAGCACATCATAGATTACATACACGGGGTACCACAGGGACGTGGTGTAATTACCAACAAACTTCTCGGCATCGAAAACAGTTATTGGTCCATCACCAAGTAGCATAAAATCAAGAAATCCTTCAGTGATATTGGTTACTTCAAGAAATGATACTGCACAGGCGTGTTCGTCGGCTCATGCGTACTTCATACACACATTCGGGAGATAATTTTTTGTATTTTAGCCCATGCATGGAAGCGCAATGGGTACGGTGGCTTTATACGGATATTGGAAACAAAAAAAAGGTCCTCAAATCTCAAAATTTAGCCTTTTTCGTCAAAATTTTTGACATCCTATATCACAATTTTAAATAAAATGTCACAATTTTGACTTTAAAAGTCAAAATGTTGATATAAGGGGACACTTCTTTCCTATGTTTCTAATAAGCCACCGTACATGAGTTTATGTGACCTGGAATAAACCGCGAAAGTACATAGTGTTTCAAGTGCTCAAATATTACGATACATATTTATGAAATGGGTTCATATTACATAGACGCATACTCCAGATACTGAATAGGAGTTTCTTGGGTTTCATTTCAGGGATAATAAAGATTTTTGAAAATTGTTCCCCCTACCCTCCCTTCACCCCCAATCCCAGCCTAAATAGAAAAAAAGAAATAAATGACAGTATATTTTCAGTGTAACCCTACCCTCCCTACTTCCCCCAACTCCAACCCAAACTCAAAATTTGTATAAAGAAATAAAAAGAAATAAAAAATAACAACTAGCAAACGTGTCTATAGATATATAAATATATTTGATAAAGGCACTTTACAAATTGTACACATTTTTGGAGAATAGCTTTGACTTAGACATGATAAAATATTGAACATAACCAGACTTCCCAATACCAAGTCCACACATGGATTATTTGGTCATACAAATATAGAAAATTTAGTTACAGTATCCATTGTCTTAGAGATAAAGTGAAAATATCATGCCGTCATTTTGAAATTAACTTAAAGCTAAACTGAAGTTGGCTTTGTAATTCCTCATCCATTATTACTTCCCTCTATGTTATGTGATTCCACAACGCTACAAGTCTTGGTCAAACCATTCCAAAACACTACCCATATCTCAATAATATCATCTTTACTGTTTCCTATTATGATGATGGTGTCTTCCCAACAAAATTAAATTGTCTAAGTTTCAACCTAGCAGCTGGCGAAACATCGTTCTTTTCTTCAGAGGAAACCTCTGAGCTTTCCCTTCCTGAGTTCCTCCTACCCTTCTCTTTGCAAAGTTTTCCATCTGCACTGCTCTGCGGATCAGAAGATGTATCGCCCTCTTCTTTTGACTCCATGAATCCTGCATTGCCATCGCTACATTCACTTCCCATTCTACTCGAAGCACTACTCTTCGACAAAAAAGAAAACTTGTTTGAAAGTTCGGTGACTTTCTTCTCGTTCCTTAGTAGCTCTAACCCTCTGTGAACTTCAGGACCACTTGTCTGCCCTCCTCTCACCCCTGCTACTCCTTTCCCTCCCGTTCCTCCTTCTCCATCGCTATCTTTTCCTCTTCCTTCGTCTCTCAATTTCCTTCCCTTGTCCAACTTCTTTTTCTCTTCCAAATTTGATCGCTCAAAATCAAAACTGATGTCACTTAACATTTCGACCTCAAATAAGTCATTGTCATCGATTTCAAATAAGTTCTTCTTCTCGACCGCGACTGGTTCAGCTTCCACAAGATTAGGCACAGGTGTTTCCTTGATAAAGCTCTCTGATATAAAACACTCAGCATTCCTCTCTATGACATATCCGGAAACATTTTCCTTATCGTTCCATGACTCATTCTGAGATGACTCTGGCGTCTCCATCACAAATGGTTCGGAAGAAGATCTCCTACCAGTTTCTTTCCTGTTGCCTGAGGATTTGCCTTTAAAATTAAAAGTTCTTTTACCACTTGTGGCAGGAGGAGGAGGAGGAGGAGAGGGAAATATTTCACTTTTCGGTTCTCCACCCTGCCCACCTCTTGAAGTATTTATCTGTCTTAGTCTAGCCAGCTGAGGTTTACCCTGACTAGCAGGGCTCTCTGGTACAGTCAGGTTGCTACTGGACTGCTGTGAAAAGGGGAAAACCCTTTGCACCTGTGAATTGCTGGGGTCATCATTCTGCGAAAGCAAATTGTCAGGTTTAACTTCCCTTTTGAAAACCACGCTTGTATTTCCAATGCTCTCCGAGCTTGAAACAATATCATCACCTTCACCGTTGAGAGCATTTCTTGGTTTTCCATTCTGTAATTTACTTTGTCCATTCACCAGGCAGACCTCGGCAGGCAAAGATGACCGAAGACCCTGTATTTCAGGACTGAGGCCAGTTCTTTGCCGCTTTGAAACTGGCAATCCATTGTCCAAATCTTCATATCTAGGGTGCGTGCTTTTCTGTCCGTCAGTTGCCATCCTTTCACCTTCATCGTCGCTTGTCTCACGAGGTGATATTTGCTTGATTCCTGTTTTAGCACCACAACCTGACCTTTGACCTTCAAATCTAAATGAATCTGGAGAATTTCTTGTCTCGTTCAGTAGTGTGTGATCGTCAGTCTGGTTTACGATAGCTCGCTGAGGAGATGTCTGGCTATTATGCTCTGGATTCGGTGACCTTTGACCTTGCAAATCCTTGTCGTAGCGCTGATTATCATTCACCCTGATAATACTACTTTGATCTGCGACGACGTGACTCGTGTCGCTCACATTGCTAGCATCGAGGGACGTACTCAACGACCGGTCACCATCCTCACCCCAACTCCCTTCCACCGCTGCTCTCTGTGACTGCATCTTAGATATCTTCTCGCGTTCTCCTTCTAAGATGTTGTGCAGCTGAAGGTGAGAGAGAATCAATTCAGCTGTCGAGGAAAAAGGAATAAAATATAAAAATATAATAAAACAAAATATGTATCATAGAAAAGACGGTTTGCATAGCACAGGGCTGTCCACTGTGTCCAGCACACCAATAAGAAAAAGCAACCAAATGTAGATTCAATAAAGTTTGCAAGTTTTGGTAGAAAATTAATAACAATGCATAAGAATACGTTGGAGTAATGGTAAGGAACACCTTACATGTTAAATCTTCCACCTATATATCTTGCTGTCAGTGAAATTATGTTTGCAGCTAATTTCAATGCCAACCCCCCCCCCCCCCCAACCCCCTCCTCAGAATCACCCTAGATCTGCTCTCCTGCTTTGCCAATTGAAGGAAAGCTCACCTTGTTTCTGATATTCTGTATCTGCATCTTCTGGAAAGGACGTGTGGAGAGCATTGACACCACCAAGGAGAGCAGCACCCTGATGAAAAAGCCACCGAAAAAGACCAAACGATGTAAAAATTTAGATCACATTTAGAACCATAGGAATAAATTAAATTTATCCACTTTTTATCAAACCACAAAATTATTGATGTTTATTTATATATATAGATCGAAAGATGTAGATATTCAACTTTGAAAATTAAGCTCAGACTTGTTTAGATGTAAACTTATGACTTTCTATTTAGGATTTATCTTTTTAAAGATCTAAATAGCAGTGGCTGATCCAGGATTTTATATAGAAGGGGTGTGGCCCAGGAGTCATTGAAGCAGACCTTCATTTACAGGGGCCTGGGGATACTCCCTCTCAGAAGATATTAAACTTTTACACTTAAAATGGTGCATTCTGAGGTACATTTAGTCTATGAAATAAGTCTAATTAATCTAATAATTTTTTTTTCTTGCGGTTGGAACCATGCCTGGAAAGGAGTACCAATTTTGCAACAGTCTAGGTTCAAATTATAGTCTAATAATTTTTCTTCTTCTTGGGGTTGGATCCATGCCTGGAAAGGAGTACCAATTTTGCGACAGTCTAGGTTCAAATTATGTTTTCCATTTGGGAAGTGTAACACCACCACTATCGTTGTAACAAAAATGCTGGGAAACTTTGATTACCTGCATACTGGACTCCATGAGACTGACGGCGACGACCGCATCTTGCACCGTGACCTCAGACCTCCCCATTAACCTGGCATGACCTTGGGTCAACCTCACGATGCTTTCCAGTAAGCGGACGGTGGTGCGAGCAGCGTTCCGCTGGTCGGCCTGTCTCTGCGCTTGGTAATATCTTGTTAACACTCTGTACAAGGATGAAACAGACACAGAAAGGTGTACATGGGAGAGCACTTTCACAGTCCCAACGGTAGACAGATATGTAAATAGCGGTATTTTATCTGTGATTCAACGAAATATCTGGGTGCAATATATGTCTGCCGGGTCAAATGGTTTTTAGTACTTGAAGAATAGTATATCCCTCTTTTCTCCTTCTGAAACTACTATGCTCCACATATTTATCAAACAACAAATTTCCCTTTAAAATAAACACTCAGTAAGTGTTTGCAATGAAAGGGGGAGGATAAGGAGGGTGGGGGAGAATAAGGAGGATGGGGGAGGGCAGGTGGAGGCTTTGAGGCAGTGAAACATCTGTTGTGACAATAAATCAAGACGAAAATAAGACATTTTTGGACTATTTTATTTCCATGTCATGAGTAGTTACAATCAAATACAGCCAACCGACAAGACAGCAAAATGAGATTTTTAACAAAAAAACAAAACAAAAAAAACTCAATTTGAAACTACTCACTGGTTTGCTTCCGTACTCATAACTGGTTCCAAAGTCTTGATAAGGCACAGGTAAGATCGCATCTTGTCCAAGCTCCAGAGAGGCTCGTCCGAGGGGCCCTGGGGATCAGGACTCCGCCCCTCCAAGATGAACGAAGAGACGACTTCGTCCCAGTCGGCATTCTGGGAATCCAACAGAACTAAAACGATATCGAAGCGGCTGAGCAGTGGACTAGCGAGGGCGATGTTTACGCTTACAGACTCGCGTGGGTCGTATTTTCCTTTGGGATTAGTTGCGGCTAGGATTGTCGTCCTAGAGCTCAACTTGCAGACAAGTCCAGCCTGAGTAAAGAAAAGATATCAAAATATATATTAAAAAAAATTAATATAACTATAGATTATTATTTCTTTGCTCTTCTCATCCCAAGAAACTTTTGTGATTTGCCCCTCAAATAGCCACGAGTCCCACTGCCCTGTTAAGTTTGTGCCGCCGACCTTTGTCACAGTCCTGACAAATCAACAACTTTCCCAGCTATTTCATCGGGATATTTGGTCGTTTCCGTACAGACAATTGTGCATTATTCTAGGACTAAAAGGATTCTAACAGGGATGAGCCTGGGTAAAAATCACGGAACTTTGCAAAAATTGCGGTATAGGCTCCAGTTTGAGTATGCTACAGTGTGCTAGGATAATAGTTTTTGTCCCCGAGGTAGAAAGAAATCATGGATATTCCGCGAATTCGCGGAAAAAGCTCATGCCTGTTCTAAACTTCAGGAAGGATAAAGTGTAGACTAGGATACCTTGGCAACTGATATGGTCTGTTGTTCCATTGCTTCATGAATGCTGGCCCTGTCATGCTCTCTGATGCTGCTAAACTCATCTGTGGAAAATAAGACCATGCAGAAGAGAATTTTTAGTATTCCAGTGTAGAAGACAGTATTGCATGGTACATGAAATGCTACCTCTAGTCTGTTATAGTCAGAGTTAATCCTATCTGTCCAAGTATTCACATTTCATTTGTCTTATATCGAATAGGTGTCCAGGTCTTACATAATCAACGAGAGCGTGGTGGCCAATTGGCTAAGGCGTCGGACTCGTGATCCCAGAATTGCTGGTTCGATTCATGCCTAGTTCATTACGTTGTGTCCTTGGGCAAGATGCTTTATCTCACTTGCCTCTCTCCACCCAGGGGTTAAATGGGTACCTGTGAGGTAACTTGTCATTGGGCGCAGTAAAAACTGCTGCCGACTGGAGGGATTGTCTCTGGGACAGGTTATCATTGACCAGGGGTAATATAACGTCTGTAAAGCGCTTTGAGACCTATCGCTGGTATAAAGCGCTACATAAAAAGCAAATATTATTATTATTACTGTGTATGGTGATAACAGCGTTGATCCGCTCCATCTTTCACGAATACCTTCACCACCCCCAAGAGTAAAATTGGTTCTCGGTGGGAGTTGAAACTACTGCCATCCCAATCCACTCCCATAGTTATGTTGTGATGAGCATGTCTGTATTACATGACACACAGATTTGATTCTGGGAGAATGCATTATGGAGGAGAAGTTAAAATAAAGAACTGAAAAAAAAACAACCAACTAGGAAGCTCAAACTGGTGCACAGACTGCAGCAGTGGTTTGTTAAGGACAACTAAAAATGATTTTAATAAACAATGATGCTACCCACCAATGCAGCAGATACCTCCATCGGCCAGGACTAATGCACCCGCCTCTAGCTGCCACTCTCCGGAATCTTTGACAGCCGTAACAGTCAGCCCTGCACTGGTGGAACCGATACCCGTGGTGATGACGGATCTAGGAACCACTTTGGCGGCATATTTTAAGAACTGGGATTTCCCAGTCCCTAGTCGAAATAAGAACAACAAAATATGAATTGATCACCAAAAACAAGGAACCAAGAACAGGTGCACAAGCCCATGGGAATGGTTTATTAAAGGGATAGAAAGACATTTGTCAAAAGACAAACATTGGAAAGGTCTATTCAAACCAGACAGTGATAATTACCACAAGCCTGCAACATAACAGGTGCACCATAGATTAAGTTGCATACAATAGTTGTGATGAAGATTATCATTATGAACTTGTAACATATAATATTTCATTGTTTAATTAGTATTATGAATAAACATGACTCAGCCAAATTACAACCTTCCCACAATGCACCACTTTCAATAAAATGCAGATTTGTATGGTGTGATTGAGAGTATCAACAAATTATATTGATTAGGATACTGTTCTCCAATATCTTTCCTTATAAAGTGGTTAGGCCAACCAGCCTAACATGATACACAGATACAACAAACTTGTATAGTTGTATGGTTGTCAGCTTTATTGTATCCTCATTGGGTAAAATGTAATACTTCAAGTACAGCATTCATATGTACAGGGATGAGCCTGGGGTAAGAAAAAAATCACGGAACTTTGCAAAAATTGCGGTATAGGCTCCAGTTTGTGTATGCTACAGTGTGTTAGGATAATTACTTTTGTCCCCGAGGTAGAAAAGAAATCACGGATATTCCGCGAATTCGCGGAAAAAGCTCATGCCTGTATGTAGGATATTGCAATAGTTACCCGAGTGAAACTAGTGGATTATTGCTGTTTACATCTTTGGTAAATAAAGCTATCGACAAAGAATCAAACATGAAGTTTAATGGCAACCAGCTGCTTTGATGGGATACCAACCTGGATCGCCGACTAGGAGAAGATGTGACTCTCCTCTGGTCCTCGTCCCTGATGCATGGTCCCTTGACACACCCCCTGCCAGGACTAAGGCCACTGCTAGTTTCACCACATAGAGACCATATACTTGAGGACAAAGGCTTGCCAAGATTACGTTCCTGCCCTTAACATAAGAGAAAGTGGAAATAGGGGATCGTCAGGGTATTAATGGAGCCCTGAATTTCAAGTGAATTTGTCTCAATCTGTTCAACAACCAGAATTTAACAACCATAGGAAAATATGGTACCTTAAACACTAATAATTTACTTGACTTATCCACCAAAATTTGTCAGCAGGAATAACGAAGTTAAGCATAAAGTTGTCAGGCAAGTAGTGGGTAGAGACAAATTCAATCTGGGCATTATGCGACCCGCTCAACAAATCCAAATATTGTGACCGATCCTGACATTCTTCATGTACTGGAACAGAATTGTTCTTGTTATTTTCTACATCTTTTGGTTTTTAAGTGAACATGCAAAAAAAAAAGTTTGTTTACAGCACTTTCTTCCCTTTTAGTTCATTCATTGTTACAATTTTCTACTGATTCAGACGGCAATTCAGTCATTTCCATACTAAAAATTTGCACAAATATTAAGCATTGGGGTGAGTGACAACATGCTTAGTAATACTGATAAAACAAAACAAAAGCATATGCTCATTAATATAATGGCATGGTCAACCACAAATTATTGATGACAAAAATATGCAGGTTAAAGTCATTTGGTTAGCTATATAGGTTAACATTCCCATAGCTTGGAACTTACCGACAAAGGTATGAATCTATATTCATCCCATCTAACGATTCTCTGATTCGTTTCTCTAAAAGAGCCATGAAACAGTTCAATATTTCTTAGATTAACCTCTCAATTTTTATACTTACTGTCAAAGGTGTGAACCTATATCTATCCCAAAATTCTTCAAACTCTTTTCTCTGCAAAAACAAAGGCCAAAATGGGATACTATTTTAAGCATTTCAGTGTATTCTGGACAAATATAGTTGCTTCATATAATGTCTATGGAAGTCTAGTGTGCCTATGGCAACGAGCAGACTGCAGGTGGCATTAAAACCACAAATAATCATATGTTACACGCACTGACAATATAATCACATATGAATATTCATGATGTAATAAATATTTACCGAAATCCCAGATCTGGCTTTATATCTGGTTTAATCTGGCCATATCAAGCCTTTATATGGCAATATAAAACCAGATATTACTTGATATACAATTATTGCAAATATGCAGATAAAGTTTCATCTGTCCATATAAAGCCAGATATAATTGGATATACAGTTATTTCAGATATGCAGATTAAATTTTATCTGGCCATATAAAGCTAGATATAATTGGATATACGGTTATTCCAGATATGCAGATTAAGTTTTATCTGGCCATATAAAGCCAGATATAACTTGATATACATGTAAGAATGTATGCTCTTACATAGTGTATTTTCATAGAGGTTTACGTTGCCCTATATTGTGGTACTGCACATGTATATATATATATATATCAATGGTAAAGCACTTGCAGTGCACACTAAATCAAGCGGTGTGGGAGTAAGGGGATTAACTCTGACTGGGCTATTTGTTCTATCTGGGTTGCTAGGCAACATTACACATTTTTACTATATTCCAATGCAGTTGAGTTCTTTGTTTATATTTCATATGTTGTGACTTCATTGTCCTTTATGTCCCAATTTAATTTTTCCCCCTTCTAAATTGGAACTGGACAATAAAAGCATCTTCATGGACCACACATGATTAGCCAAAAGCCGAGCACTCATAGTTTGGGTAAACAAAACACATCAGTGTTAACTTTCCAGCAAATTTCACTGAACAATGAACTTCAGCCACTGGAATATCAGTTTATCAACACACAAAACAGCACAAAAACCTAGCTGCCTGATTATACAACAAAACAGACCCATGCAAATGAAACCTTTTCTCTCGCCCAGTGCACTGGTTGCTAGCAGACCAGTCCAGTGTAACTTGAAGGGAGACCACGTACCATATCATCAGTAACAGTGCACACTTTTGTCTGTTCATTGTGGACTTGAATGTGGTTGCACTTGACTGCTAACTCCAACTCACATTTGGTTTCCATGGCAACAGACTGCCATCTCCTCAAGACAGTTCCTCTGTGGTAAATCACAAAGAAAATAGTTCAAAATAACTAAGTTAATTAATCCTCACCCTTAAAAGACTCGAAACATTTTAGTACAGTGTTAAAGTTGTGAAAGGGTTTTTTCAAGTGTAATTTTATCAACATTTTTAATATTAATTGTATTAAAAGATATTTAATAATTTTCATACCACATTGAGGATGGTCCAAATACCAACATTGAATGGTCTCACTTTAAGGTAATTTAGAGGTTCACACCTTGTCAATGTTTTCTCGGCTCATCTCTGCCCTGCTCACCTCTGTCGACAAATATATATGTCATTAAAATTAATTACTATCAATCAATACTGAACACCATCCCTTTGACGGAACTTACGTAATTGTAACATCATCGCCTGCTTTACAAGAATCCACGAGATCGTCTTGAAGTACCACCCACATAGATTGAGGAATCTGTACAATGCAAGTTAAGGATTCTAGCAAAAAATAACAATCACTCTGTAAAGCCTAGCTCTACCCAGTTATTTCTCTTTAAGTCGAATCTTTGCCATTTGAGTTTCCCGATTCGAGATGGGTCATGGAGTTATCTATGCATCATCTATATGGAGCTAACGATGGCACACTTATTTGAATCAATTGTCACTTTGAAAGTTAGAGACTTGAGGCATGAGTCATAACAAGAACTGCTGGTAAGCCACTGGAATCAAGTATAAAGCTGTTTTGAGCCTTATTTTCACAATGTTTGACACACCCCCTAATGAAAATATTCCCTGGTCATCAGTGAACTTGTGACAAGTCTGAACAATTCAAGATATGGCTCTCGGCCAGGGCACAATAATGTGCCAAATCTATGCATCACTTTGGCGACTATATTTAGAAGTTGCCTCACATACATTACGTACCTGGTAAAAGTTATTAGTTGGTTTCAAGAGATTTTAAGGGACCGATTGAGAGCCATAAGTAATGTTTCTCGCATGCAAAACTGATGCATTATTAGTCTGTATGATTTTGGCATAGGCTAGGCCCAATTTATGTTGAATATATTGTTAGGAATGTCGGGATTTTAGATGAAAATAGTGCTGGGCGGGATTCACTATTTTTAAGACAGTGCTGGGTGGAAATTTTTAGTGCTGGGCGGGGCTGCCAAGCGTGGGCACATCCCTGCATCTTGACAAATGCTTGCATCTACAATCGACTGATTCCAAGTCCATTTTCTCATTACTACTTGACCACAGCCCTCTACAAAGTTTCATTTGTTGCTGAAATCTGACAAATAATTAAGGATACAGTTCCCACGGCAAGTCTCTGAACCTGTTCTTGAATCTTGATTTCTTGGTAGTCACGGCAACAGGTAGGAGCACCGTTACTGCTGATACCGGTCAGACATTTGAACTGTGTCGATCCACAGCCCTCTGGATTCGTGCATCTTTGAGGACGACATTCGGAATAGAATCTCTCAAAGCTGGCCTGAGGATGGAATCGATCAAGGCGCATAGGAAAACTTTTAACTGTTAATGACCAACATTGCAAGAAGAATAAATATAAGTTAGTACTCCAAGCAGATCAATGGAGATTTGTTTTTTTCTTCTTCCTCAACACCTTTTTGGGGTTACTGTAAAATAAACAACACTATTGTGCATTCACTCAAACATGTGTGGACCATTCGGGTCTTGGAAAAGGCAAATAGGTCATTGGGCAATTCTCTCTGTTGTAAAAACAACATACAGTACAAAAATTGTATGACAAGAGTCACAAGACCAAAAGTTCTGACACCCATTTTACTTCCCAACATCTGGAGTCAAGACTATTGTATTTCTAGTGAGCTGAGACAAATAAGTAATGATAGATATTGACACTAAATCTAAAATTTATATTATTTTTATTAATATTATATTATATAATTATTATATTATATTAATATTATAAAAATTATAAAAATTATAAAATTATAAAATTATAATTTTAATTAAATCAATTTTATATTATTATAAAAATTAAATTATAAAATTATAAATTATAAAATTATAAAATCAAAAATAAAGATTTAATTTAATAAAATTATAATTAATATTATAAAAATTAAAAAATTATTATAAAAATAAAAAAATATTAAAAAAAAAAAAAATCTAAACTTGAAAACCTTGTTTGCAAGAAATAATCACCTGGACGCTGAAGATGTGTCGGCAACGAGAGCATATGAATTCCTTCTCATATTCCAGCATCTTCACCATCCCTGTTCGGATGACAGTACCTGAGATGATCGAAATGCAAAAGAAATTGGAAATTAATGAAAAGTAACAACAATAGTGTAAGTAAATTACAGAATTTACAGCAAAATGTTATTAAAACAATTTGGTAGGAAACTATGAAAAGGCATATCATTTTTATTTGCTGGTCAGTGTGATTCAGTTTCTCATTAACCGCTTCTTAATTCTACATAGAAAATTTGTTAAATATAAGCTGTCACAGAAATGACTTCCGGTGTGACAGCACACACTTCCTTGAAATTGAAATTCTGTTCTGGTACTACGTATAATGAAATAAAGGGCGAGTAGATTATCGCTGTGGGATACATCAATAGTTATATCTCCAGGCCTCGAATTTCAGCCTTTTTACTGGCTCAATGCCAGTGGATTTCATCATTTGCCAGTAGAAGGCAAAAGGCACTTACATTTTTCGACCAGTAGACATTAGGAACATAAACACATTACAATTCGAGTAACAATCACTAGACCCAAAAGTGAGCAATATTTTCTGTACCTAAGTTTAATACCTAGTTCCGTATTATTGACAAAATAAAATTGGGCTGCTCTCACTTGACTACTGTACACTAACTAATGTTTGCTCTAATTCAGGAAACTTCCCGTGAGAACTTGATTTTAGCTTGTAGATGTTTTCTTAAGGCTAAGGCTTGAGTATGAGCATTAATCTTATTCGTTGTTTTATTTACATTACTGTGCCCATTTTTATATATTTTTATTTTTATGTTCTTTATTGTGGTTTATATCCTTGTCTTATATCATTTTTTACTTTTATTGCTGTTGTTATTACTTTTAGGTTTATTTAAGTTTGGTAATTTTATATTCCAGGTATTGGTTCTTTTGTACAGTGCTCTTGAGCATGTTTTATTTCATGACAGCAGCACTTTAATATATGGTATTTATTATATTATATTATTATTATTATTTATTATAAGCTCTTTGCAACTTTCACTCTAAGTGGCTGAAGTTGTGTCTTTCTAGTCCTGATCTCACCAATCTGTCATTAAGGTCAGACTCTGAGCAAGTTGTCAACAAAAACAAAAAAATCTTTCTCGAATTTTATAATGCAACCGGTCTGCGAGGGCCAAATCTAAAATTAAGTGACCCTAGTGCCCTTCAGACCAAATTTATAATTTGCTATGCATGTTAATTTGTAGAATGAACATTGTATCCAAATTTTTGTCTTTAAAAATATGCATTCCATTGATAGCTAGAGTATTTTTTTAATTAAAAACTTTACATTATATGATCAACTTATGATTTTATCTAGTGACAGGTATTTCTTGAGAAGTCCCTTAAAGAAATGGACAGAGATTTTTGGCCACTTTTTTATCAGATGCCTATTGAGGCAAGGACTTACCACTCAGTGAAAGGAACTTTCCGACATCGATTGAACGTGGCATCGTAGTTCGGATTAACTCAGGGCAGGCTGGAAGACCCGTCAATCTAGCATGTACATATCTTTTTGAAGACTGAAGAAAGAAAAAAAAAAGGGGGAAAAAGTACCAAAGAAATGTGTTTGGCCAAATGTTGCACAAATATCAGCCACTTCAGTCTCACCTGCCAATTGCAGGCTGTCCAGCCCACTCTTCTAAAAAATGGAACAAATGTAGAAAAATGCTCAAGCAGGGCCACAAAAGTGGGACAATTTGGAGGAAAAAAGTAAGTGAAAAAGACAAAAGTAGGATTGAAGTAGAAGAGGGTACAGTATATAGCAACAAAATTCATGTTCATCATGGATACACAAAATGTCTGTAATCGAAAGAGTGAAGGTATTTGGTAGCATACTTCTGTTTTTAATATGGTGCTTTTAGTTGGTACCTGAGATTCCATGCAAACAAACCGTCCCATAATTTATGCCTACTCTCATAGTATGTAGTCTCGTAGTGTGGTTTTGGTGGACTTAAGTAAAAGATAATGTTCTTCAGTGGCCTGGTCTCTCTTTGTTTAAAGTCCACTGTCATGAGACCAATTTTTTGGGCAAATTTAACACAACATAGGGCATTAAAGCCAAGGGCAAGTGACAATTTTGTCTCGTTGGGGGGTGCAATTACAGTATGACATCGATCAATTCCATTTCACAAAGGTCACTTAGCATGACGATTTTCATAATATTTTTTTTTACCATTTCCTCCTTTTCCTGGTGGTTTTTGTAAACATCTGCCATAGCCTTCTGTATTGCATCATCGAATAAGGCCAGAGTAGGCAACGGGTGATCCAGAATTGCCTCGCTGAGTTCCATGCTACTCTCAAAAAGTGTCATTGCGCTGGAAATATTAAAAGAGGTCACGGTAAAAATAAAAACGTTGTTGGGCCAGAATCTTCGTCCGAGTGATATTCGTTTGTTGGTTGAACACTGCATTGATTCTAAGCAGGATGTCTATTGTTGGGACATTGGCAACTTGATTATGAGCAAGTTCAACATGCAGCAGTTTTAATTGTATTGTTGTATTCTATAATAGCTTCATTTTATTACAGTAGTTGCTTTACTGTATATTTGGAGTGGACTAACTTGATTTATTCTAGCGGTAGTTCCCGAAACATTCAGAATGTTGAATGAAATAAGTATACAATTAAACTAACTCATCTGACCTTACTTTGACAGTGTTTATTAATCTTTGAAGAAAACGTTACTTTAATTTTCAGTGACGACCAACATCTCATTAAGAGATTATTGTAGATCTGGGCAGAACCAGATATCGAGTGCATCCCTATTATTTTGTCATATATAATTTTGTAATTTTATAATTTTGTCAGTTTGCCTTTTTTGTAATGTACAGCCATACTACTTCCTTCTGACAAAGTTTGGTCCATGGGCAAGATGGGGTGAAATTAACCCGTCCGAGGGGTCTTTTTCAGGGGGTCTGGGGTCCGAACCCGACCACTGGGGTTGAGCTGACAATTTTTTTGTGAATGACCTAGATGGTCTAAGTTACTTTAAGGGGTCAAATTTTCTGGGCTAAATGGGGTGAAATCATATGGGAAAGGCTCCCAGACTATATAAAGAGCAACTGATGATGAAGATGGACTTACTCAATAACCAGAGGATAGTGAGAGTCCCTGTCATCCTCTCGAAGAATCTCTTCCACATCTCCCAAGTGCTTCTGCTTGACGTAGGTCTCAAACACAACTGAGAAAACAAAACCAATAAATTGACAGTACTCTCTTCTCTAGTAGGCTGTGTTGGTGGAACAGTAGTAATGGGCATTTTGACCAGAGTTTTTTTTGATAGAGTTTTGCTTACTAAGTATGCATGATTCCTTTTGGAATTAAACCCAAAGAGCTTTCAACCTACAAACCTTAACAACAATTGTACCATTTTAAACTCATACACAAGTCAAAATATGTTGTCAGTAGTTGCATTAGTTAGTTTAATGTTCAACAAATTTAAAAAAAAAAGGTATACATCCCTGATCTTTACCATAAATTTGTGTGAATTGACACTAATATCCAGGTTATAAATTCTCCAGTACTCAGGACTCCAAAATAATACTCACAACAAGAAGAACAATGATCGACGACAATCAAGTAATTGAAACTGCAACTTTTTAGTTCCAGTAAAAGTTTTACTAATATTGGCGTTAAATAATCGTCTAATTTGATCATTCTAAAAAGTGGAGTGGTAGCTCAGTGGTTAACGCCGGTGTCTTTCCATCATAAGGTCCCCGGTTTGAGTCACTCCCAGATTAATATATGTCGTCCAGATACAGAGTTGTTGACAATTAACAATTCATAATCATGGACGTTAAATATGAATGTAAGAGACTGACTTCGGTCAGCTTGCGGCTTTGATAAGCCAATGAGGCTTCTTCGCGAGTTCCTGCTTGCAGGAGGATCTAGTATACATACATACATACAAAAATATACTAGGGGAATAATTTCAAAGTTAGAAATTATGCAACTAGAGTAAGTTCGTTACTTCAAGCAACTCTTGATAGACAGGTCTTTAAGTTTCAGCATGCAATATTAAATCAGCCTACTGTATATCTATGATGGATTTAAAAGTATCATGTAATTCTTTAATTCCATCACAGGTTTAGACAACATTTTGAGCATCATAATCCTGTACCTGCAAATTCTTCCCTCAGTTGAGGCTTGAGTGGTGGTCCTCCTGTAAAGGTCATAATTATATTTCACGTGATGACCAGTCTCATGACTCTCATCTCACTTTCAAGATTTTAATTTATTCTTGGAATTCTGTGCAAGAAAAAGAAAAGAGATAGTGGTGTTGTGTTAGCAAAAACAGTTCATAATGCCTACGGTAGGCTTTCCTAAGTGAAAACACAATTTTTTTCATCCTATGAAATGTTAGAATGAAAACTTTTGCAATTGATACTGCTTCCTTCTCAGGTTACAGGCTGTATGAGCATGTGTACTGTTTTATTCAATCATTCAAGTTAGAATTTAGGGTTTTTGCTCATAACCAAAAATGCCAAATAATTTGGGAAGTTTTATAAAACATATGATGCGAGAAAAAGGTGGGGTCTAATGGATTTCAAACTTTTGAAAATTTCATTATTTTAGATGATGCAAGCAATTTGTTATTTTAGTACTGTAGACTTATACAGAATACTTTATTACAGCTTCGCAATGTAATAACTAACAAGTGACAGCACTGACGCAAAGCCTATGAGCTTTTTTTCTCAATTTTATTTTATTGAATGACAAAGGTAACAGGACTCCAATCAAAGTCATGAGTTATAGGGCAGAGGAGTTGCCAAATCCTGAAGTCCTAGGCTTTGTTTATTTTATTTGTAAAATGTAAATCATATTCATCAGATTTATGCCATTGCGACTGCAGAGACGAGAATTCTTTGGTGGAGTCATGAATCTCAAGATGATTCGAGACAAGAAAGGAGGCTTTGTTGGTAAAGATTATTTCCGTTTCTTTTCAAAGTTTTAAGGAAGACAGAATGGAATGCCAAGAAGGAACTTATATTCGAAGGCTACATTTTCGTGGTGTTGCCCAACACAGAGTTTGTACAACTGACCACAACCTGTAAAACAACTTCTTTTAGTTTGATGTCTGTACAGTTTTGATATCCATTCAATACCCGATTCTGTTCAGTTCTACTGCCGGTGTGTGTCACTGCACAGTACATGCTCGATGCTACGTAATTCACATATCGGTCTGGTCCTTTTTTCGATGTGAACTTGAAAGGAAAATGGATTTATTGTTTCATATTACATAAATATAATCACCTTCCATGACAATACAAATGTTTGCCGGTGCTCAGTATTTGTGTTTGTACCTCGGGGAGGAGAGAAGGTGAATGCCTCGTAGGTTAATTTAATACTTTTTGCTGGGGATTTTTGTTGTTGTTGTTGCTTACTGTACTTTGCTCTCCCATAACATGCCATAATCCCATTATCTATAAAATAATGTATAAATATTTGAATACCTCATAAATTATGTGAACTCATATATGGTTGCTATTTGTTTTTCTTACCAAACAGGATGAAGAAGACGATGAAGAAACCTCGAGAGAAATGAAAACAGATAGAACAGCGTCATCAAGTAAGGACCTCTAAAATGGCTTCTGGGAGATTGTTTTTTTTGGTCAAGTTTTAACATTCTTTGCTACCTTATTCCCTTTCCTTTATGCAATATTAAATCAGCCTACTGTACATCTATGATGGTTTTAAAGTATCATGACCATTCTTCAATTCCATCACAGGTTTATACAACATTAGTAACAGAAATGGAATAGTTGTCACTGGTAGTAATTTTGAAGTCACCAGCTTTTTTGAGCATGCTATCAGTACCTAAAAACTCATATCGATATAGCCTATACTATAGCCTAGGCTATTGACAATATTTATCGCAATGTTACACTAACCTAAACCTAGGCCTAGTAATATTAGTTAAACTGTCCAGGGACTCACTGGTTGGAAGACAGCGTAACTACTGTAACACTACTGTGACACCGAGTAAGCGACTCATCGCGGAGTTTTTAGAACATTCAGGTCTTCTTACAATGCCATTACAAACTTTATAGTGTCGATTAAAATCAAACACTCCCCTTTTCACGACTGCGTCTGCGTTAATAATGTGAAAACAATTTTTGGAGTCTAGACACATTTCTGTGAGTCTAGCCTAGGCCGAATTTGGTCGTACAGTAAAAACAAGTTCTTGATTTCACATTTCGCGGTAAATCTAGCAAATAACAAAGCCATGCCATAACACAGTACGCATGATCGGCTAAACCTTTACTTTATGAAACGCCAAACAGACATGATTGTTGAGAGCCACATATAGTTTACTATACCAGATTATTAATAATTTCTAGTAACTAATAATAAATAATTAATAATTAAAATTTATTCATATGTCATTAGAAATTATTATAAATAATATAATTTGGATACATTTCTCACCCGTCGTTACTGCAGCATCATCCTCATTGACATAACACAATGTATAAGAATATATATTGCAACGCTGTCATTAAACTTTTATTTTTATAAACTATTATATTTTTAAATTTATCAGTATTATTTGGTTTTGTATTACTACTTTAAAGGCATTAAAGACTCGCCCAAACCGCGTGCGGCCATCTGAAAAAGTTAACTTTCTGTTGCTTGCAAGTACAGTAATGAAACGTGATACATTGTTATCTTTAGCTGGACCTGATATGTCCATCGCTGTAATGTTTGTACACTGTGCTGTGGGTATTGACCGCAGCTGTATGTACTGACTGTACACTAGCGTCTATAATTACCGATGGTAGCAAGCTGTGTGTGTGTGTGTGTATTTTCTGGGATCGATGGGGGTGTCTAACACTTTTGTTACACATCATACGAAACTAGGTCAGATTACCGGCATTAGACTTTTCTTTTTGCGCGAGTCTTCACACCCTTTAAGTTCTATGCCGGCAAACACTTTACCTGCTTCCTCTTCGCTGCTAGGTGAATATCACGTCTTAAACTACGATTTAAGAAACGGCTGTTTCAAACATCTCACTAATTCTTTCAGCGACTTTAATCCCTTTTCATTGAGCACAGAAATGCCTTTCCTGCGTATATACTCGTACAGGGATTACACGAGGTGTCTACGCGGCAATTTGTTTGTCAACAATTTTATATGCGATTGTAATTGTTTATACGTCTTTATACGATCCTGTGCCCGTACACATGTCCAGTTATACGTGAGCGGTACTGCAGACTACTTATTTAGGAGTTTGAAAATTACCAAGCTCCTTATTTTCCCCTAATTCTCCCTATTTTTTGGCCCTGAAAAATGTTATTCTCCCTATTTTGGGGTCAACAGGTCTGCATTAGGGTAAGGGGGGGGTTACTTACATTAGGGGTGGGGGGTAGGGGGTTAGT
>JAIPMN010040253.1:0-13153 GCA_020650975.1 Apostichopus californicus
TCGGTAACTACACTGTTGCGAACAGTAGAGGGGGGAAAGGAAGCACGTTTTCTGAGAACGCTTTTCAACATCGTATTCGCACTGGAATGGAGTGTATTGATGTAGAATTCACGAATTTAGGGATAGGAACATAACAGTGATATGAAATGTCACAAAAAAATGAGGAAATAAGGAGGGACATGAAGCAAACAATGGGTTGTTTCTGCAACTTCCAATAATTTTTTGTAACTCAAATCGGCATGAAGAGATGTAGAAATATGTTATTCAAGTTAATATATTGATTCGATACATTGGGCATTCCAATCAACACTGTATTGAGCTCATGAAAGACTGGGATGTGCAAAATGGCTACTGGTACCCTCAATAATGGAATCACCCATATATATATGTCGTAAATTGTATATATTTTATACCTGTGCAATAATTGATGACCTACTGTAAGTTGGAGAATGGGAATCACTTACAGTACTTACTACATACTGTAGTCAATTGGCTGTGATTTAGTCTGACTGCATCCATTTTTGTCAACCTGGCAAATTTAAATACAACATCTTGCGCCAAGACTTCACCGTTCTGGCCTGGCGCTTCGCGATGAACAACAGAACATGACAATGTTTAAAACCTTCATCGACCAAGCATATGAACTGCATTGTAATGAAGAGTCTTTAATCTTCAACATAAAATTGCACATAAAATGCTTGTTTTTAAGCAAAAAATTGTGACTTGCTCACCACCATGCCAATTATATCGACATAATTTTAGGCAAGGTATGTTACCTGCATAAGATCTGCTCTTAAGTTCCCTTGGGCAGGGGGGGGGAGGGAAATTGGTAGTACTAATGAACGGTAGTAACTGTGCTAATTGAATTAAAGTTAAACGGTAAGACACTGTGATCGGTACATCTGTCTTCTTTTGTTTAATATTACTGACGTTTGGCAAAGAGCCAAAGAGCGTAATAAATTTTGTCTGTATGTAACAGTTAGCTCTTGATAGTAGAGGGCGTCGGTTTGAAGGAGGGGAGTAGAATGATGGAATATATCGTAGTGAGAAGTTAAAACTTGCCTGCAGCATTTATACAGGGGTATCAGCATTGGACCCCAAATATGCTAGATTTCAAATAATGGTCACTCATTTGTGTAAACTTTTCCAAAATATTTTCATTGTTATCCTCCTGAAAGCAAATTTATCTAGCACAGGGGTTTTGTACTGTCTAAACTTTGGCACAGTGTCTCAATAATATTCTCGCTTGTCCCAAAGGGCATCCCGTAATTCTCTTATGAAAGCATCTTACAAGTTTGAACACATGTAGATTTGTTAGGGGACTCTACTGATAACTTTGGAAACATGGATTAGTAAAAATATGAAAATAAGTCAATAGGAGGAAATAGCACACATTACAGTATTTCAAATTTCCATTTTTTGAACCTGTGCTGCAAGAGACAATATTCTATAGCTAAAGATTACAGAGGGCTAAAATGTTGAAATTAATAATAAATAATAATTTATTTTATAAAGCGTAAAATCCACAAAAGTGTAACAGTAAAAAAAAATATATGACACATAATATTAGTAAAACTGCAGAATAAAATACAATATATTGTAGATGAGTATGAAGAATTAAAAGCATGCACGTTTGAGTGTGTTGGAGTACTGCACATGAATATAGTTGAATATAAAGTATAGTATGTATGTTCGAATTTTGAGGGTATTGACTTTTCATTCAATCACTTTCGCAAATAATGACACATTCCTCATTTATTTCTGGTAACTTGAACAAATATAGATATAGATATATTTATTCAGCCAATCATATAAAAATACAATGGAAATTGGTTGATAACAAGAGCTCAAAACATTAAAAATTGTAAACAACATATAAGACGTAAAATAATATACATAGATATGAAAACGTTCAGGCTATAAAATGTACAAAAATATGAAAATGTACTCACAATATAAAGATGAACAAATATATAAAACGTACCTACCAAATACAGAAAAAAGCGTACAAAAATATATCAATGCCCCTGATATCCAATATAAAGTCTACAAAGTATGTAATTGTACATCAAATATGATTCTTTATGTCTTTTCTTTTTTCTTTTTCTTTTTTCAGTTTTGATTACGTACGCCCTGCACGATGCACCAAAGGCCGTGGATCTCGGGTTGCATCTGAATTTCCACGGCTTCGAGGTGATTCTGGACAATCCGGCAAGTCTCTCGGAGCAGGAGCGCAAGAGAAAGTGCAAGAGTATATTCAAAAAGGTAAATTTAAAAAACAAAACGCTCGCTGCAAAATGCAAACACCACACGTGCAAAATACTGTACTTCAACATAAAAACTAGTGTTTCCCCTGACGTGGCTAATGTTGGCTGTTATCGATATCCGATAACCTGCTGTGTGGATGGCCGATGTGGACTCATGAATACTGATAATTGAAACTGCCTTCTTTTGTTTGTAATTTACTTTACCAATCTCCAACCCATCTCTTGTCTATTTATAACCCATTACCTCATCTTTGTAACCTACTAATTTAGTAGTGCTTTTATCACACTGCACACCCCAAATCTCACATCCCTGGTTCCTATAAGGAACCTCTAGCGTATTAATCCAAGGTATTCCGGGCGAATTTCGAAGAAAAATTTTTCCCAATACGAAAACGTGTAAGACACTTTGGGATGGTAAAATAAGAAGGAGGTCACTGGGGGTCAGTGGGGGTGCACAGTGTTAAAAGATTACCAGGGCATACTAGACACGGTAGAATGCGGTGCTAAGGTTGTGGGGAGACAGGTAAGCGGGTCACTCGTAAATATATAAACCAGTAAGTTTTATAATATCTCACATCCCTGGACCCCCCTGACACCTTCTACTTCATCTGCTTTCTGAATGTCATCTACTTGTTTTGTTTTTTCGTTTACCCACCTCCCCCTCCCCCCTCCCCCCTCCCCCTCCCCCTCAGTTTTGGTGAATTGTTGTGGGGGGATCAAGGAGAGATGTATCAGAACCCAGGCAGGCAAAAGCAGGGACTGCAAACAATCATGAGAGGATTAAGGGCTTAAGAGGAGAAAAAGTCTGAGGAGTGTAAAAAATGGGGGATAATTTGTACTGGATGGAGGTGATGAAAATGGAAGGCAAGGGGGATCTAGGAAGGAAAACCTGTGAATGTGAATGGAAAAGATAGAGAAGCTAGAGGATGAAGGAGTGTGGGAGGGGGGAGGGGTAGGGAAGTGTGGGAGGGGGGAGGGGTAGGGAAAGAAAAGTGGGTCTAAAATCTTGTTACTGATAGTCCTGAGTACACTTGATTACAAGGCATACTTTAGCTATGTAATGGAGATAGTTAAAAGCTATTGAGCGGTAAATGTCCATTTCCAGGAAGTTCGGTGAATTTTAACGGCAAAATCACAGGAGAAAAGTGTGAAACGTTCTTTCCTTATCGTTCTGAAACCTACTGTATTGCCGACTTCCTTTGACATTGAGGGTTTCAAGAACTTTTACTATCCAGTGAATTTGACCGAGCAGAGAATGTCACCATCTCCAGGAAATGACAAACTTTGCGAGTTTAGAGGTTAGCTGCTGACAAGTTCTGTTTCAGAATCGTATTCAGACAAAAGCCAAATCTAGGGCTGTATTTAGAAAAGGAACCAGTTTATAGCTAGTTTCAAAACCGGACACTTTTTTTGATAACCAAAACTGAACTCGATTGCTTTTGAGAAACGAAAGTGATGAAGTCGGTTTTGACATTATATTTTCAAAAAGTGATGATTAACGTAGTGTGATAGGTTACCATTGAAATATGTTTTGAATGACCATCTGAAAAACATTGAAAGAGTTCTCTTCTGGTTTTTTACTTTATTGGAAAGAGTATAAAAAGTGGTAAACTTTAATGGTGTTATTTTTATGGATTTTTGTCTATTAAACAACGCTTCATGAAGCTTTTGTTTCAGTCAATGAGGTACAATCATTAACTACTGTAAGGGGTCTCTTCAGTAGTTTATTAACAGAGGGCGCTCTGATAGGGGCCCGTATGTGCATCAAACTACGCTGTACTACCATTCACTAGGAACCTGCGAAAAACACCCAGATGAACTGGCATACAGAACTTGACGCGCTGGGTTATTGACTACTTTATACGTTTTAGAATAAAATACAAATTTTTGAAGGTGCTAAAAACAAAGTGCTCAAAAATAGCTAACTTTGAAAAAAAAACAAGTTTCAAAATTGAATATATTTGCAACTAGCGATCAACTTACCGTTATGATCTGCAGTCGTAGACTGCAGCTCGTCAAGTTTTCGTGGAAGTATATTTAGGACCAATGTGACAGCGCCCTCTGTTATTATTCGCATGGCTAGAGTATCCCATTGTGATCAAGTCATTGTTCTAGCGATAATGAGACTATTTGTGGACTGTAAACCGGTCTACTCTTGTGTTTTCCTAAAGCATCTCCATTATATATCTCGAACTTTAATAGTAACCATTGAAAAGACGTTTGCGCACTCTTTGCCAACTGTGGGTGAACACTTTGTGCATTAAGGCGTGGAATCCAATCTGTTGTCTATCATTTGTTGTCTAATATCGCAACCACTGGGGTGCACCACCCCCCCCCCCCCCCTCCAAAGGGGTGCGTTTACTTCACTGATTACCAACACTGATCTATTCAGATTGTAAGCAAATCGAACACAAAAGTGAAAATTAGAGACAAAAGATGCAACCTACTGCCGTATTTATTTTTTTTTAAATTTTATATATTTCACGATATCTGTGAAGCTGTATCGTTAGCTGAAAATATTTTTACTAGTGTGAAGGCCTGTACTTTTAATTTTGATAGTCTTCATGAAAAATACAACTTGTTATTTATAGATCAGGTAGAGATTCATTGCCCTTGAAAACTTCACCGATATTTTCTTCCGCCTTCAGCGGTTAATCTTTTATAGACTTGGTTAATACCGCATGAGACTGTCTGCATTTAATGTTAAAGTGTACTTTGCCAATATGGTACACCGCACAGCACAGCACAGCACAGCACAGCAATCAACATTTTTCCAAGAATCTGTTTAGTGGTTTGCTATCTTTAATTGTTTCAATCTCTTTATACATCACCAATTTTAATCAGGCTACTTGATTCAGGATGACAAAGCAAATAGCTTTAAAAAAGATTTAAAAGAATAATGAAAGAATGTGTAAAATGTATGGAAGCTTGTAATAGCCGTAATAACAACCGTTACAACAGTAAATAATGTTTTATTTGTGAACGTGGATCCTATCCATTGCATATATACTGTACGTAGATATATAAATGGCACTTCATTTGCATTTCAAATTAATAATTTTCCTAGATGTACAGTGTATACTACAGGTACTTGTTAGAGATTTTCGGTATTTGTATATGGAACCTCATAAGGACCATACATGACACGATGTTGTAATAATGTACATACAGTAGTGAATGTCTGTTTGTGACGTCATTATAAAAGGGTATTAAGACAGCGGGGTATGGAAGATACAACAATCCTTGATGAATTTAAAATGTAGTAATAAACAGACTTGACCATAGATCCTATCCGTTGCATACATATACTGTACAGTATATGGCACTTCAACTTAGCAATTTTCCCATGCCCAATGTACTGGGTAGTGTATGCAGGGTGTTTGTGAATGGGGGTGTATTCAGGGTGTGTGGAGGGTGTTAGTGTATGATAGTGTATGGAGGGTGTATGCAGCATTTTTATGTATGGTAGTGTATGCAAGGTGTATGCAGGGTGTTAGTGTATGCAGGGTGTTAGTGTCTGCAGCATGTATGCAAGATGTTAGTGTATACTGTACGCAGGGTGTTTGTGTATATGTGGTATGCAGGGTGTATACAGGGTGTTATTGTGTGCAGAGTGTTAGTGTATGGTGGTGTATGCAGGGTGTTGGTGTCTGCAGCATGTATGCAGGATGTTAGTGTATATGCAGGGTGATTGTGTATGTGGGAGCATATGCAGGGTGTATACAGGGTGCTAGTGTGTGCAGGGTGTTAGGGTATGGTGAAGTGTGCAGGGTGTTAGTGTATGGTGGTGTATGCAGGATGTTAGTGTATACTGTACGCAGGGTGTTTGTGTATGTGGTAGCATATGCAGGGTGTATACAGGGTGATAGTGTATGCAGGGTGTATACAGGGTGTCAGTGTGTGCAGGGTGTTAATCTATGTTGGTTTATGCAGGGTGTTAGTGTCTGCAGCATGTATGCAAGATGTTAGTGTATGCAGGGTGTTTGTGTATGTGGTAGCATATGCAGGGTGTATACAGGGTGTTTGTGTGCAGGGTGTTAGTGTATGGTGAAGTGTGCAGGGTGTTAGTGTATGGTGGTGTTTGCAGGGTGTTAGTTTATATGCAAGGTGTATGCAGGGAGCTCCTTGGGTGTTTGGAACCTCATAATTCGATACAAGACGAACCTTTGCAATAAAAGACGTACTGTTAAGCATAATTTTTGTGACGTCGTCGTTAAGTATCGTTGGCAATTCTCATCAGTCGAACAAACCGTACGGTTAACCCGTAAGTACGTGCAGAGCAGAACCTGGCATGAAACTAAAAGATAATATTGCATATTCAAAATGTATACATGGCAATATTTAAGAATTTCCTCAGTTTCAGATTTATTCCCATTCCCATGTTCAGGTTCATGCATCAATAAAGTGATTTGAGAATATATGCCTGTCAGAAGAATAAATCGAAAAACTTGACAATAGACATCAAATTATGAGTAAAATCTTTAAAAAAACAATGAAATCACAATCTTATGTCTGTGCAAAATTAAGTCTGTTAAAAAAAGAAAAGTTAATGTTTGATATAGATTGTGCCACAAGGTCTTTTCTGTTGTCAAAGATAGGCCGCTACATCAAGAAGAAAATGACATGCATTGTAAAAATTCATATTTAATAATGCCTTTCTTTCAGACTCCATTTCGTTAATAGAGAAATTGTAATCTTACATGTTTTCATATGTACAGTGAGTGTATGCAAACAGCATACAAAGAACTGGCCACTGGCTTTGAGAGTAAAGTCCTTGGCATTGTTTGATTGATGACTTTAAGTCAAACAAAATCATCTACTCTTCCACCCGCTGACGACGTACTTTGGACAATGCGCAGTGTATTGCTGTACAGTACATGTTAACATCTTTTCTACATCCTGTAGAGATATATATGGCTATCTGTCTTGCAAAACGCAAACAAGCTCTGGAGAGTGTTTGAACAGACATAAAAAATTCCTGGAAATAAATTAAGAGCCTCTAGTGTTGGGTGCACCAGGACAAGTTTACAGAAATTACACAATCAAGATATTTTCATTTATCTTGAAGACAAGACGCCAACATTGAATGCCTCAGACAAGGTCCTATAAATCAAACGTTCATGGTTTTCTCGGCAGCCTTGAGAAGTTGCTAAATAGAGTTTCATGAAGATACTCGCAGCCTCTGATGCAAATTGAAATTGTTAGGGTTCCTTTAAAAGCAAAAATCTTGTGTTTGATCAACAAGTTTACAGTGCAAACATCGGAACACTCTAGGTGGGTTTCGAAAAAATTGTTTCTGGAAATACCCTGTGAACCACCAAAATTCTGGTGATCTAGTATGGGGACATATCTCATGCTATAGTGGTTTTTATGGTGCTTTGTTTTGGTAATACACCAAAATTGCTATACAAATGCCACATGTGTATATAGTGTGTACAAAGCACCATAGTATTTTCTAATGAATTTACTTTGCTCCTCGCTTACCTGTCTCCTCACAACCTTAGCACCCATTCTACCGTGCCCTACAATTGTCCTGGTAACCTTTTAACACCTTTTGTGTACACACCATCATAATATTTCCAATGATTTTATGAGAAACAGAAGTGGTAAAGTTA
This sequence comes from Apostichopus californicus, assembly GCA_020650975.1. Classification (NCBI taxonomy): domain Eukaryota; kingdom Metazoa; phylum Echinodermata; class Holothuroidea; order Aspidochirotida; family Stichopodidae; genus Apostichopus; species Apostichopus californicus. Next base: position 7,883 of record JAIPMN010040253.1, read on the forward strand.
TTGTAGCTCAAAAACTTCAAAATATCAACACTAAAACTATTCCTTGAATCTTACAATCTAGAGTGTAGGGGCAAAAACTCCAACAAACAGGACTTGTTGTTAGACTTTGCATTTGAATATAACGTAGAGCTCAACTTCAATATATTTCACCCGAAAATAAAACAATAAATAAAAAAATGTGAAATTGATATTCTCAGACATGTTCTGTTCTTTTTATGTAATAACTTTGACCATTTGAAGTTGACTTAGTTTGAATATTCTTTTGAATTATTTTGTCTTTCTTTGCATATCTAGGCTTTCAGTCCTAGTTGTTGTCTATTATGTAAAAACTTTGACCATTTGAAGTTGACTTAGTTTGAATATTCTTTTGAATGATTTTTTCTTTCTTTGCATATAGGCTTCAGTCCTAGTTGTTGTCTATTATGAAATACTTTGACCATTTGAAGTTGACTTCATTTGAATATTCTTTTGATTTTTGTTTTCATTCTTCCCATAGGCTTCCGCCGTAGTCGTTGTCTATTCCAGCTATTACAGACAAGAAATACTGGCGAAACCTAAACAAAACAAGAGAAATACAAGGTAAGGCGGCATTGTCGAGATGCCAAACCAGTGTGTAAAAGTTTAGAAACACAGGGTTACGTATTGAATGCATCTAGAGAAAGGTAAGCTGTCGATTAAATATCGAGAAAGTTTGAGTTTGAGTATATTTCTACAACAATAATAAGAGAGGAGTAGTACAAAGTCAAGATAAAACAATGTGGTGGAGGAGAACTGAATTAGTATTAGCTTGTATGAGCAGTCCCCCTTAAAGGCATTGAAGACTCGCCCCAAACCGCCTGCCGCGCTCTGAAAAAAGTTAACTTTCTGTTGCTTGCAAGTGAAGTTTCTCTCTTGTCGCTACGAAATGCAGACAGTAATGAAACGTGATACCTTGTTATCTTTAACTGGACCTGAGATGTCCATCGCTTTATCGTTTGTACACTGTGCTGTGGGCATTGACCGCAGCTGTATGTACTGACTGTACACTAGTGTCTAATTACCGACGGTAGCAAGCTGTGTGTGTATTTTCTGGGAATCCTCTGCTGTATTAACTAAGCTACCCATCATCTCTACAATTTGGAGTTGCCTGCCTACGTAACTAAGTCTTTGCCATATTACCTTGGGTACTGTGCAAATCACATCCTATGTAGTAATGCATGATACACCTGGGGGGGTACGACAGCTGGGAAGCGATTTCAGGATAAACTTTTTCAAACAGTGCATTTGTAGCATCACTTTGACTCAGTGACCTTGTCTCGGTCATGACTGAAATCTTCTATTTATTTTCATTTTAACTTAAATTGAATTTGAATGGTATTTTATTTGAAATAAATTTCAAAGTAAGGCTGCTTGCACAGGTACGTAGCATGTCATGACTCAAATTAAGAAATCAAATGAGAGAAAAACAGCGATTCCAGGGAAGTATTGAGGGGAGGTTTCTTCATCCAGAGATAAATACAAGACTCAACTCTACGAACATGACTCGTGTCAGATTAAACCGCTGGTTTGACAGTCGGACCTCGTCTGTGAGATTTCGCTACTTGTCACAATTATGCAATTTACTTGTCAACAGCCTTGGAACCTTCAAGAAAAATCTAAAAACTTACCTGTTCCAAATTTCATTTATGTAACCCTTTTTTCTGCTGTTTCTGCAAAGCGCCATGAGCACGTTCAGGCGGATACCAGAGCTATAAAAAGTGTCCATTATTATTATTATTATTAATTTAAAAATGGAAAATGGATATGTTGGGTATTCATATCTTGTCACCTCTAATATGTAATACCTTTTTACCGTATTCCTCAGATACATCTACAGTCTCATGAAAGAGGAACACGAGAAGAAAGGAGGGAACCTGAGGAGCGTCTTCTACCCCATGTACAAGGTACAGACGGGGAACAAGATACCCCGGATATTCAACAATCTACCCCAACACCAGCCAGCCCAAGATGTACACGGATTGCTCTTCCGTCAGGTCCAACAGCCTGGATCTGCATGAGCGACATTTTGTAACGACAATTTTAGAACGAGAGGTACTTGTAGGGGTGGGTGGTGGAGGTACTATACCGACCAGTCGGCGTTGAACCATTCAAGACCATTTCAAATGCAGAGATGAAGAAGGAAAAAAATAAGAAAGTATTGATTACAGTAGTCGCTAAAATTTTTGGGTAGTACTGGGTAACGTTATCGAGTTTATTGAATAGGGAAGGAAAGACCAAAAAGTCAAAGGCCACTGTGTCCAGTGTTTGAATTACTGGAAAGCTATACACCATGGAACAAGACAAGTGGAGGTGCACGCATGTTAATGCCACAATCATTTATATCAATGACGGTTATAGGAGTTGTAAAACATAATGCTCTTGTCACTGTTGTATGCATGTGATTAGGGAATCCTACATGCAGAATATTGACTAGAGATGCAAAGTTCTTGTGTAAACATCTCAGTGCTCTCAATATTCATGATCTATGATGATAAGTAGGGGTTCATATAAGAAGATATGGTTGTAATAAGCAGCTCCATTTCTGAGCTCACCCGTAATGAATAATCAACATTTGGGAGTAGCTGATCTATGATAATAAGTAGGGGTTCATATTAGAAGATATGGTTGTAATAAGCAGCTCCATTTCTGAGCACACCGTTCATGAATAATCAACATTTTTCTGTGAGAAGCCTTATGGGTTAGTATTCATATATGATAAAAGTTAATCAACAAAAAGTAAGTTTCTCTCTTTCTTCCATCATCCATATTGGGTAACATTTAACCGAAACATTTTAATACCCTTACAGAAGAGTCAATGTACCTGTCAAAAAATTGAAAATCGCTATTTTTAAAAAAATCTGGTTTGAAAACTATAATGGTTCATATCCAATTAATGTTTGCCATGGTCGCATGATGCGTGTGGAGTTACTCCAGATTTATAGGGTAGGATTGGCCAGTGACATCCAAAACAGAGAAAAAAATAAATAAAAGGATTATGTCAAAGGCAGCTGGTTTCATTTGCAATTTAAGACATTTAGATCTACATTAGTAGAAGAGATTCTATTGTCAGCTTCTGGCTTCAACATGGACGCAGCTGATCTATACCAACCGAAGAAAGTGGCTTGGTTTAAAAAAAATTCAATTAGTAATATTATATCAGCTCTTAAGACATAATGGCATACCTCTTTGTAAATAACGTGACTGATAGAGAAAAAAAATAAAAACCAGATTTGTTTGAGAGTGAGAAAAAATATTATAGGTCCAATTTCAAATTTGGCGTCCCAGAAAACAAACTTAACATATCGAAGCTCAGCCCACCCACCTTTACGGACCCGATTTATCGGAGAGGAACAAAAAGAGTTGTTTCTGGTGTTGTATAGATGCAGTACGTTTTTTTTATATCGGAATATCTGATAAAGATTCCCCTAATTCAATGGAATATTTCCCGAACTTTCATGAGTATCTGGAAAGTTCTCACGAAGGATTGCAGCCCACTGGTCTAGAGCAAATCAATCTAAGGTAGTGTTTGAAGAAACACAATGGTTAGTCCAATCAATAAAGATAATTATGTAATTGATTTTTTTTTATTATAGATGATGATAATTTATGGCATAGTATGTTCCGGGGGGGGGGGGGAAGGGAGGGGTAAAATAGACTGTACATAATTGGAGAGTTACTTTATAAATATTGTTGAATCAGAAAGAAAGAAACCTGAGGTGTAAAAATTGTCTGCTACATACATGATCACAGATATTTACAGTATTAGAGCGGTTCTAAAACTGTCAGAATTTTATTTTCTGACGATCGAGTCAAATTTTTTTATCTATATATGAATATAAACTCAACATGACTTTTTTTTTGGCAAATTTTTTTGCTGTACAAGTAATATTAGATCAGATTATAATAACACAACAAAAGAAATTATCATCAAACCAAATTCTGACCGATTCTGTTCGCTAAGAAAATTTACGCTAAAAATAATTTATGATACGATATGGAGAAGAACTGTGAAAAAGAAAAATGTTACCTCATTCTTGTTGGTGTTGTTGGTACGATCAAATTAATGTTTGATTTATTCCTATTACATTGTATATTTATATAACAAAAGAGAATGCCACATGCAAGGAAAGATACCTTCCTCATTAAGTAGAAATTTTTTTTAATTTTTTTTGTATTTGGGTATGTCTTGCTTTCATCCATCAGTTACAACTTTCTATCGAGAGAAAAGGTGTCGATCAAAGTTTGTCTCATTTGTTCTCATCTTGAAGGTGGTATATATCGAATCCACCCACAGGATTACCTTCAAGTTAAAAATACATTGACCTAAATTTGTCATGCAGGAGTCATATATGTTAACCTGCATGCTACCTACATGCAACCTACACCGGTATACGCGTACACTGAATGTTACATCCACGTGGTAAATACCTATGTTACCTTTGCAAGCATGTTGTAGGTTGCGCTTGCATAGGTAACATTGGTAATATTAACCACATGGTTTTAGCATTCGACGTAAAGCAGTGATGAAAGGAATTGCCAAATGGGCTTAAACTGTCGCAAACTTTCAAAACACGTTTGAACAAGATTATGATCATTTTACAGTGGGAAGCTGGCTGGCTGGTTATGATAACAATCAAAATATTAAAAAAATGCTGCTTGCACTTTTGTGAGTTTTTGACAGTTTTTATTGTTTCATGCACTAGTGCATTTTGCTTTAAATGAGGGTGAAAAAATTTCCCCCATTTTTTTTTTAACGGTTGGAATAACAAAATATTTTTCCCCGTTTTTGTTTTGATGGGAAGTGAAGGACAGCTGCAGTTTAGCACACTTTTCCTTTAAAACTGTAAAATACAGGTTTTGGATAAATGTTCCAAACGATGTTTTTATTGTAGTCGTGATAATGAAAACGAGCTGTAATCTTCTGATGGAATGCAAAGGTCTCGAGACTGAGCATGCTCAGTGCCATGCATTTATGAACGGAGGAAGGGTAGGACGTCAGATAACCTGATTACTTCACTTCACTTGATGTCGATTTTGTCTTTGTTGATACAATGTTACATTTGTTGCATTTTTGCAAGCTATATATGATGTAAAACCCAGCAAGACAACCTTCACTGAATTTCCTTCAACTGACATGAAAGTAAGTTTTGCTTCACTCGTTAGATGCTGTTATAAACAGGCGTATGAATCTTGCAGGCAACACAAAACTGAAATCTAATGGCTTGGAAGTTGTTTTTTCCTATCCATTAACAA
>JAIPMN010040253.1:13158-26411 GCA_020650975.1 Apostichopus californicus
AGAAAATTGTCATTCTTTGGTTTCATCAAGTGGAACTATTTTTTTTGGGGGGGGGGTCTTTTATAATTTAGAGTATGTTTTGTATAAGAAGAAAATATATGTATTTTGATTATAGTTCTGCTTCAAACAAGAAGAAAAATGAGTTGAAAATGTTCTGATAATATTTCTAAATTTACTGTCCAGCTGAATCTTTTTTAAAAATTTTGAAGTAAATTTTTGCATACGAAATTTAAGGTATTTGTTCTTGTTTTTTACATCTTTTCAACAGTTGCATAATCTATTAGCAATATTGTTTTCTGTTTCAATTCTCATTCAATATTTTAATAGAATCAAAGTTATTCATCATTCTGGTTTTCATCACAGTAAACTCTTGATTGTGCAAAATTTCATAATTTCACTGAAAATTACTCTCTTGTTTTTTTGGTAAATTCTTCCTCTTGTTTTCTTCTTCATCTATTTTTTTTTTTTTCCCTTCTCTCTTTTCACATTTGAGTTTCATGAATATTCATTTCTTTAATAGTATTCACAAGGTCGATCTGGTATAGGTGTCTTTCATATTTCTATTTTATTGAAACTATTAGCCTATGTTAATCATTGAAGAATTGCAAACTAATTTAAGCACTGTTTGTTTTTTGGATTTACCTTAATTCTGATAGGTGCATCATCATACTATTAATCCTCCCAGGTGGTGGTGGATGAAAGACATTTTTTTTAAGGTCTTAAAATTGCTTTAACTGTCTCTAAAAAAATCAATTTTGCATTTCTTTGAATTTTCTTGCACATTGTTCTTTGGAGAATGTATATCTTTCATTTTTTCATTTTTTCATTTGTTTGGCTTTTTCATATACTCGGAGATATGATAAGATACCTCTCTGTATGTGAAGATTAGTTTTCAATTTTATCAATTTGTGATATGATGCTCAGTTTAGGCAGAGATGTCTACTCTCTGAAGCATGTCAAAGATAGTTGATAGTTATAAGTAATTTCCCAGCTAACTCTATCCCAGAATTTAGGTTCCATTGGCCCATGTTGGTGGTGTGGGGGTGGTGGAGAGGGGGTCTGTGAAAGTTTGGGAGCCTGTGAGCGCAGATAAGTGCACAGGGTGTCTGCATGAAAAGATAGGACCTGTGAAAGCTCAAGGTTCCCCATTGACATCTTACAGAAATGCATATGTTGTCCAGATAGTCAGAATCTTGGGAAATTTGAAAGTAAATCACCAAGACTTTCATAACTTCATTACTTGTGAGTGTCATTGGTGATACACTCTATATCTGGGCACAGGGAGTAGGTCGCAGTAGTGGGGGGAGGGGGAGGGGTCTCTGATGTCATGGAAGCAAATGCTCTTCAAAGGCTTCTCATTCCTGTTCTAATCGTTTTCGTTGATTTAATGTTGACCGTTTTTGTCTTTCTCTTAATTTTGGGGCAATATATTGAATTTTAGAATGTTTTCAAAACCTATTGATGATGAAGCAGATTACCTGCTAAGACCGAAAAAAAGAAGGAGAAAAAGCCTACATAAATTTGTAAAACTGGCATCACACAAGTAAAGTATCTCTCATTCATAATATGATCTGTGTTGTGTTTTCATTTCATTCAGATTGAAAGCAATGTTTCGACGATGATGTACACTCCCAAAATCAGTGAATGTTCGTCTATCGTAGAAATCTAAACCACCAAAGAAAGAGAAAAATATGAAAGAAGAAAAACTTGTCATATTGAATTTGAATTTAAGAGATTGACAGCCGACCGAGGAAAAAACTAAATATTCAAGCGTTTCAATTAAATTTGGCACGGTGTTTCATAAGGAATAATTGTCATTTTTCACTCTGTTAATTAACGATGTCTTAATAGTGTACACACTTTTTTCGAAATTTTCAAATATGGAGATTAATTGTAGTAATATTGAAATGCACTAAGATTGTATATATTATAAATATACAGTAATCATGAAAGGAAATATTTTCTATGAAGAAAAGTTTGATTTAGTGAACCGTAAGGGTCTTATTGAGGTCTCAAATTAATTAAAGGAAAGTAAATCTGTACATATGATGTTTTTTTCACAATGTCTTTCACTTTACTCATTGAAAATCTGCACTTTTTGATTTGTGTTAATTTTTACATGTCGTATATTTGATTCTGTTGAAATGGAAGAGTATTTCGGCCGTCAGTTAAATTTTTTTCGTTTTCGCGGAACACTTTGCCAATGCATTTGAGAGTCGACAGTAATTACTGAAATAACATAAAAATGATTCCGAGGGGTATTTATGTTAAACATTTACCTCTTCAAAACAAACAAAATCTAAACGAGAAAGGTCATCGAAGATGTCAAAAGTATCGCAAAATAATATGTTTTGTGTCAATTTAAGCCCAAAGGGAAAATACTTATTTGAAAAAATTTTTACAGGAAAAAAACAAGGAGAACTTGTATTGTATTTGAAGTAAGAAGTTGAGAGTTAGCCAAGTCGAACTGACCAATCAAGTGTTTCAAGTAAATTAGCTTTGTGGTTTTCAAGTGTTTGATTAGTCTGACCAATGTAGACATAGTGAAGGAGCTCTTTCTCGTAAAAATGTTTTTTTTTTGCAGATTGAGGTGTAAGCTGTTTGTTTAAAGATTTTTTTCACAACAAACTGAAATCCCATATTTGATTCTTATTAGCTAAGTGCTTGTATTTAAAGCATTTCATGATACGCTTGAAATTTTCAGCTTGTCGGCCGTTATTAATGTACGTCATTGTGTACTTTATGGCCACTTTTTTTTTTTTTTCTTGGTGCATGGTAATTTGCATATTTAATCGTTATTGTAATTAATATTGAGTGTAATTTTATGATACAATCTATATATATATATTAACTCAATGATGGTGATAAATGTCAGGGGGTCATTATGGAGATAATTGAACTCCTTTTCTCTGATTTTAATGGTGGTGGTGGTGGTTTCATGGTTCTTGCATCATGAGGGGGTGAGATCATAATTTAAACTACCCCCCTTCCCTATCCCCTTCCCTACCCCATCCGACCTCAACCATTTGTAATGAATCCCATTTTGTACAAGTCATGACAGCGTTTTGCATATCCCATAGCCATGTTTGCATGTTGCCTTTACATGGGGGCGCCATACATGAACACTAAGGAGAAGATATAGTACGTGATCTGTTACTACAGTTCTAACTGTCAAAGTTTTATGATTCTGAGTTATTTTTTAGATGACTAGAGGTGTAACATTGAATTCCAATTGGTGTTGGTGGTTTACCTAAACCCTTTACTAGCAAACATACTAAGGTAACTTTGGGAAGGTTTTGGTACAAAACAATTTTTTGTTTTTTTAAATGTCTGTTTTTCTCCTTGTATGTAAATCAAATGCTAAAATGAGGGAGCGAAGAAGTATAAACTTCGTTAGATGCAAAGTTGGCATCAGTACTTATTCACCAGTTAAAAGTTTGTCTGGTAAAAAAAACAAGAAGGCACAAAAACATGCAAGAGTTTTGTTTAGATTGGAAAATACTACAAAGTTTGTAACTTAGCTCATACTGTTGCTGTAAGTTAAAGTAGAGGTAAAGTGGCCTTCAGGATCACACAGACAAATGGTCTAAACAGTATTAAACAGAGCCTCCTATATAAACTGTTGAGAGGACCACCCATGCCCTTTAATTACATGAAAGTGATGCACTTTGTATTGTGTAATGTTAGAATCGCCCATGCCTTCTAAGGAGAGAATTAAGATGAACAAACTTTATGATCCTTTTTTTTTGGATCGCCCGTGCCCTTGTTACCTGCATGAAACTGATGCCCTTGTGTGATGAAGTGTTCAAATCATGCCTTTTTTTAAGGGGTCGATATAAAACGGGAGGTAAATAGGTAACTGAATTAGAAATAATTCGATAACTTCACCAGGTTTTGCTATTGCACACTCTTAATGAAACTGGTGAAGTAGTTTGCTTCTAAAAGGTTGATAGTTTTGTTTAATTCTATGTATACAATGATCTATCGATCATTAAATGTTATTCATTAATGACATTCATTTGCAAAATAAACGAATGGTGAATGGAAGATATTCTCTTGGTTTTGTCTTCTGTCATTTTTGTCCTCTGCTTCTCAAGTTCATGATTAGGCAAGGTCAGCTCCCCCTCTTTTTGCACGGTGAACATTTAATCCAACAAAGAAGGGTTCCCTTGCTGTTCAAACCTAAAAGCAGGGCAAACTTGAGCAGGGGAGGGGCCCGGACCAAAATCCTTTTGGGGCTAAAACATAATTTTGCTCCAGCAAAATAAACAGCAAGGGGGAGTGGGGGGGGGGGGGTTAGCTTTGTGTAAGCTAAAGATACAGAATATTAGAAGGGACATGAATTTTGCCTCACACATGCTATGAAGGTACAGTAGTTGAACTAACGTCCAGTCTTGATGAGACGTGAATATTCATATCACACCCATCCTCCTAAGTGGATAGACTTTATAAACCATATGGGGCATGAGACTTTAAAGGGGGGGGGGGGCAAACTGTGGACAGAAATTGCAGTGGTCATACATGTATATATTAATTCAACAAAAAGACATTTTATAATTCCATATTTAGTTTTTGGTAATTTTTCAACAACATCAACTTATATTTTTTGTTTGTAACAGATTTGGACGAAACATAATGCTTATATTGCTAGGTCTTAACGCAAGGTTGAACTAATACCTTCGATGTGCAAGTCAACTTTTAGGGTTATACGTACTGCAAGAGTCCCATCAGATCTGGGGCTGAAGAGACCAAATATAAATGCAGAAGAAAGTTTTTATATTACGTTCATAGTGCAACCCACAGTTATCACACATCTAGCATCACCCCAAGCACTAAATTTGTCCCATAATGCACCTTTTAACGTAAAAAAAACCTTTACTTTTTTCTGGAAGGACCAGTCTGACATGACAGTCGGCTTCAACGACCTCATGACCACACCCCTCATGAAATCCATTATTCGCCTCCGCTTTACTACCTTCAGTCGAAATATTTTCATTTTTGTTGTAAGCTTGGAAAGAGGATGGGTGTACACTCACTAGATACCTCCTGATCGATCGTCCGCAGCCCAGAATGCCCTCATATCAGTACTGATTAACCATGATAATATGAAGAAATGAGAAACATCTAGACATTAAGCAAGTCAACATTTTACCTTCAAGCAAATGACAAAACACATAATGGTAAATGGGCACCAACCATGATATCTCCAATTTTCTTGAACTATCAAACGTCAGGGTTTCTATGATGCACGGTAAAATACTTTTTTAAGAAAAAGTCGCCCAGGAAAGAAACTGGGCACGAAAACGAAACTACCGAACGACTGATCCGCTCTCAACCCCAGTCCCCTTGCATCGGGACTGTGACTGTGTGATCATCGTCGGGTGTGCATCAGAACAGCATCACCATTCCCCTCGAAAGGGAACAGATACTACACATATGAATGATCTTCACCAAAAGGCTGAGAAGCGATGCACGGTAAAATTGCTGGTGGTTTTGCAACCCCTCTACACTTCTGACTAAATCATAGAGACGCCTCTCCTTACTATACCACCAGTTCAACTGGCGTTCCATAGAGTTTCCGTCCTTGAGTTTCTGCTGCTGACCTGGTAAATCCGAAACTTTGGCATAGCTTAGGCTTATGTTTTTGACGGGATACTAATTCAACACGTGTACAACAAGTACAGCCTGTATAATGACTACTGTGGCTTAGGATTAGGGTACGCTGCAATACTGTGGACTCAGCGTTTAACGTATATACTTTCCAGTCAAATGCAGCTCATGATGAAAGCTAAAATGAATCCGGCAATGTCAGCCTCACGAAATATATTCTTATGGTGTATGTCTAGCATATACTTGTTCGCATTTGCTTCCCTTTACGTCCAGATACCAGGTGGGTAGCATATGGTTCTTAAAAATTTCACTAGCATTGTAGCAATTGGCATAAGCCTATCCTGATTGTTAACGCCACTAATGTAATACTGTATAAACTAATAGTCAATAAGGTTACTTAAGTGTCAAACCTTGCGTTAGTGTTGGACTAGAGACGCACCCAACGTATGCCAATCAGTTTCGCCTTAGGTCTTATTTTGTTTGACAGAATTAGTTAAATGTTCACATGTTATGGGTTTCCAACATTGTGTCACAGATGTAGCCAGGCTATAGTAATGAGGTCTGAAGGCAGACTATTCCAATCCCTAATTGTATTTGGAAGAAAAATATACTTATAGCAATTGGTACTGGCATACAATTGGCAGAAATGCATATCGTGCATGTTCCGACTCCTACGCAGAGGCTTCCTTAGGCAGTCAATAGGAATCTGAGCCTGACCATGGATGTCCTTAGCAAATAAGATGATTCTATTTTGCCTGCGCCTCTCTGCCAAGGGCACCATTGTGGTCTAAAATTAGCCTAGGCCCTAGGCATGTACTACTACTACTAGTAGTAGTAGTACTAGCATATACTAGTTCCAGTGGTTCTGTGAATCCTGTCACTCATATCAGTACGCGTGTCAGGTCTAACTAATTACTCTCTTGACGTGTGTGTGGTGAGATATTGTCCCTTTTTGCGGATGTGTCACCGTAACGAAGATGAAGAGGACGAAGAATTCGAAGACAAACTTAGGCCTAACGTTAAATAGCCTACACTACAACTTGCAAGGCTGGGGATGCCTTTTAGCTAACACTAGATGATAAAAGGCCAATCCTATTGCCTAAACGCAGCACTCCACCACGGATATCAATTTAAGTGGAGGTCAAAGAAAATAAAAGTAAACATCAAATTTTGAAAGTTTCACACAAGAGCTTTGTTGATGTCACGGTGACAATTTCAGAAGAGAAACCTTGCATGGATCTTGCACTTGGTATGCATATGTCGATCCCAAGTTGAGTGCAAGAAGGTTGGTTAAATCTTGAAGTCAAAAAGTAATTTAAGAAAAGGATAGAGAGGTCAACCAGATTGTGAATATCCAGTAGGTTTTATGACCCAAGGCACATACCGTGTCGGTAATATCTCAATATAGAATCTTGGATGAACCCATTGCCTGTTAAATTGAGGTGCCATGTAGTAATTTGAAGAACAAGCTAAATATTGGTTTTATTGAAATGTTATAAATTTATTTTAAAATGCCAATGTTGATTTTAAAAGAGCAACTTTTATGCTAACTTCGGTCTAAATTCGGCTGTACTGCTTGGCTTACCGTACGGCTGCAAACGCAAACCAGGCCGTCCGCATAAGCGTTCAATGGTCCTGTTCTCTTCTTACCAGCTGATTGAAGATTACAGACGTCGGATTAATATAAATAATTGCTGTGAACTTCATAATGTGTATAATCTTCGAGGAGGTCAATGGGCCAATTTGGCTTATGTCTATTGATTGAAGTTTTATGCACCTCATTTTGAGCATATATCCAGTCATATATTGAGTACAATAAGCTTAAATAGATAATGCCAGATATATCCACGGTCACTTCTGACTCACAAATTTACATTCACATATTACGATTTGAAAATATTCAGCGATTTTTACCATGGTAATATCACTGAATCTTGCATGCTTGTTACACCATTTTAATATTGTGGACGATATTTTCTTCCTACATCAGGTCTGTATGGTGTTCAAGGGATCTTGCCTGCCAGACTTATCCTCAATCTAGGTCATCACACACCCCTCAAGAAGTTCCAGGAGCTACCCACCCTCCTTTGGTTCCTACAGGATTATGGAATTGAAGCATCTGCTGGAATGGAACTGATATGCATCCTAGGAATTGCTGCATCGTTGGTTTGCTTGTTGTCTCAGAGGATGAGGGACAGCATGACCTTTGCCCTTCTATGGTTTTTGTACCTATCTGTTTATCAAGTGAGTGTTCTAGGCAGAAGTTGACCCTGTAGGGCAGGGGTGGGCAACCTACGGCCAGCGGGCCACATGCGGCCCGCCAGTGATTTTTTTTGCGGCCCGTGAGATGTCTCAAGAAAAAGAAAAACAATCAATCCCATCATCACAACAAACAAGCTAGCTGCTTAGAATTTATCGGCACTAATGATGCTCTCAGGTAGGCCTGTTATCATCATTAATTATCAACTGTACTGTATTGACAATATGTTTTTGTGAATACAGATTAAGTTCACACACCTATTGCTTGAAAGTTCTCGGAATCAAAGGTTTGAAATCAACAGCAGGTCGTTGGATGGTGCTGCCCAGTCAATTTTTCACTCCTTATATCTGGCCCATTCATTCAAAAAGGTTGCCCACCCCTGCTGTAGGGGGTGCTGAAGGAATTTACTGGTAAATTGGCTGTTTTTCATTCCAAAATTTAGAACCAAAAAAAAAACATTTCAGTTTTTTTCTGGAAGTTTCACCAAAGTCTTTCCATAACAGCGACTAATTTATTATTGAGTACCTGCTTCAACACATCATTCATATGCCAAACCTTTTATGGCTAACCATGCAAGCTCTATACACTTTTCTAAGACTTGGAAGGAAACGAAAGTCTGACCATAGTTGAATCGATGGCAAATGTAATATTTATATGCAGAACTGCTATGTAAGTTGCTGCAGCAAAGGAGAAACAAATAATGTTAATTAATTTTCATGAACAATTTATCCAAACAGCTAAGAAAATGATATTCCAGTTCGATGAGATATCATCAAGTAACTAATGTTCTTTTGTAGTCATGACCTAAGACTTGAACAAGTCTAAAGATCATATCATTAAACCACAGGTACTAATACTTGATGTAGATTTCTTTATCTTCTGCAATGTAAACAACTGTAGGGAGTTTAGTTTCTTCATCGCACAGATATCTACAGACTATTTAATGATAGTAGCTTTGCTCTTTCTTTATAATTTAATTTACTAACTACGGTATGTGATGCTTTTTGCAGTCGACCAATTTGCCATTACTGACATATTCTGGGGACGAAAGAGGCTTTTGTAAAAGTTTCAAGAAGCCAAATTGTAAGCCTTGACTGGTTACCAACAAGTTAAAAAACAAACCCCAAAAACTCGTTTTTTTATTCATTTTGTATCGCAAAATAATCTTCTGAATTCATTATAAATTAATATAACAAATCTTTTATATGTCAGGTTGGACAGACCTTTCTCTGGTTCCAATGGGATAGTCTTCTGTTAGAGACAGGATTCCTAACTATGTTAGTAGCCCCTCTCCGATTACTCAAATGGAAGAGTCGAGAAGAACGTCAACACGACACGATAACATTCTGGCTGATCAGGTGGCTTCTCTTCCGATTGATGTTTGCGTCCGGTGTCGTGAAACTGACGTCCCGCTGCCCGACCTGGTGGGGACTGACAGCTCTGAATTACCATTATGAAAGCCAGGTACGTCAATCCCCTCCTACTGGAGAAATAATGTAATTTAAAGGCATTGAAGACTCACCCCAAACCGCGTGCCGCGCTCTAAAAAGTAAACTTTCCATTGCTTGCAAGTGAAGTTTTCTGCTTGTCGCTACAAAATGCAGACAGTAATGAAACATGATACATTGTTATCTTTAGCTGGAATTGAGTTGTCCATCGCTGTATCGTTTGTACAGTGTGCTGTGGGTATTGACCGCAGCTGTATGTACTGACTGTACACTAGTGTCTAATTACCGACGGTAGCAAGCTGTGTGTGTATTTTCTGGGATCGATGGTGGTGTCTAACACTTCTGTTACACCTCATTCAAAACTAGGTCAGATTACCGGCATGAGACGTTTCTTTGTGCCCGAGTCTTTTCACCCTTTAAGCAAAACTTCCATATTGTCATGAACATCTGCTAAAACTTATTTATCTTGAATGGTATAGTTTATTTACATTATATACAGATGTTGTATATTTGCTAAATGTCACTGTTTTTTCACCCCAGCACTATTGAAAACTCATTTTAAGTTTCACCTTGTGTGAATTCTATCCATATTTCTTTTTGGTTTGATTAATAATCAATAAAGAAATGATTCCGACTGGACTTCAACCACTTTGGAAAATTAAAGAGATTCCAGATCTTAAATATTAAAAATAGAACTCAAAATAGTAAAGGTGTACAAGAAACATCCATATTGTTTAGCGTTTCATTTTTTTACTTCATGTGAAGTGAGACTCTGAACGAAGCCTGCTATTATTTTAAAAGTTTTTTTATATTTTGGTGGAAACAAAATGAACCGTCCAAATGAACCATCTTGAAAATGTTTCCAGTAAATGGTTACACATCCCAAACCATATCATCCCTTATAAATAATCAAGAAATTGGTTTAATTTCTT
Source organism: Apostichopus californicus (assembly GCA_020650975.1). Classification (NCBI taxonomy): domain Eukaryota; kingdom Metazoa; phylum Echinodermata; class Holothuroidea; order Aspidochirotida; family Stichopodidae; genus Apostichopus; species Apostichopus californicus. The sequence continues at coordinate 23,409 of JAIPMN010040253.1, forward strand.
GTTGGTACTCTAAAGCAGTCAAGCATACTGTATCCATTGTAACATCAAATATTAAACAGACACTAACTGTATTTAATAACAGCCAAGTCAGCATGATTCATTACAGTACAGTACATGACATTACCATACATTAAATAATGTTCAGTACATTACAGTAACATTACAACCTTCCCTGCCTATAACAACTACCACCCTAGTCCCCAGTAGTGCTGGCCATTAGAGCACTTGTGTTTACAATCATATGGTGACTGGTCAATAAATAAGGTGCGCTCAAGGATGAATCCAAATGGCAGTATTTGGGGTAGTTTATGCTATCAAGTAACAAATTATTAATGCTCGAGTGAATTTGAGGAGGACTGTATTACTATAAGCAGGCTTGACCATTATGAATTTACATCAAAGTACATTACAGTAGATTACACTAACCAGTGCATTACAGTACTTTAAGTACATTATAGTACTTTAAAGTACATTACAGTACTTTAAAGTACATTATAGTACTTTAAAGTACATTACAGTACAGTACAGAACATGACAGTTCATTACAATACATTATAATACAGTACTGAACATTACAGTTCATTACAGTACATTACTTTATTTTCTTAAATACTTCTTAAATAAACTCAATGACTTTTTGGTCTTTTTATTATCTGAAAGGGAATTCCATGTTTTAATTATACGGTTACAAAAGCTATAGGTTCCAATAGTGGTACGGTTAAAATTACGATGTGCATTATAAGTATGTCTCGTTTGATAGTGATAAAAAGTTTTGTTACTAGAATAAAACTGTGCAGTTACCCATTCCATGATTTGTAAGCAAAAGCCGCAAGCTTCATTTTGATGATATCATCGAGTTTAAGCAAGTTTAGTTTCTTGAGTTACTAGAGTTTTACTCACCATCACGGAACCTTCGTTCAAGCCACATGTTTTCTCCTTCGGGAACAGAGATACAGACACTCATGGGGTGATAGGTCTTTTGAGGTTGCTGCCCCTCGTCTTTGGAAATGCACTACCACTTAAACTGAAGTCGTGCACCAGCAATTTGACTTTCAAAGAACTCCTTAAACTCATCACATGCGTGAAGCTTTAATTGATTTAGATTTAATTTAAGTTTCTCTGTTTCTTTTACCATATCGTTTGTTTTCCCTATTTTGCGCCTTGAGCATCCCGCCCCGCACGGCGGATATGTGTGCATTATTCATCATCATCATTTTATTTTTATTATTTTTATTATTTTTATTATTTTTATTATTTTTATTATTTTTTTTAATATTTTTTTTTAATTTTTTTAATTTTTATTATTATCATTATCATTATTATTATTATTATTATGATTATGATTATGATTATGATTATGATTATTATCATTATTATTATTATTACAGAGCATTCCATGGACTCTTCTTTCTTTATTCGTTTCTCTTTGTTCAGTGTATCAGTACCCCTCTAGCATGGTACGCCCATCAGCTGCCAGAGTGGTTTCAGAAGCTCAGCGTGGTTGGGACCTACCTCATTGAAATTCCCGTCCCATTTCTCTTCTTTTCACCGATCAGGAATTTGAAAATGTTTGCATTTTGGTTACAGGCGAGTCTTTTTAATTTAATGGCATTGTTAATTGCCACTGATTGTTTTCTTTGTTAAAATAATTTATCAATTACACAGTATGTACTTAACATTAAGATAAGATAGAAGCTAGAAAGTGTATGCTTTTGGTTTTGATGAAGCAGTTATTTTCAAGGGACAAAAGTTAAATTAATACTGAAAATGTGGTTATATCATTCCCTATGTGGAAGTAGCCATGTTTGTTAACGATTAATCAAGTTTGGGACCATAAATTCAGAAATTTAAGTCACAGTTGACATATAAATATTCTGGTTATGTGGGAATTGCAACCGAGGATTGCTAGGTTGTCATTGCTATATTATATACTAACAAAGTAGGCGGCAAATGATGCTAACAGCCAAAATATATTTGGAAACACAAAGTTTGCACATTAATTATGTATATGGACAATTTCTCATTTACTCATTTACACAATTTCTCATTTACAAACAGTTTCTCGTTTACTGTTTTCTCCATAATCATGTAGAGCAAAAGGAAAGCATATCCCCCCCCCCCCCAAAAAAAAACTGTTTCATCTTGTTTTGGTCAATTGCTTACATTTGTTACGTTATCATCACTGAAATTGTCATCCGTTTCAAGGATCAAGGAAGTCATATCATAAATGAATATATTTTAAACAAGTTACCCTTCCATCTTGTTAGGCTAGTTACTTTAATACTTTATCATCACCAAAATTCCCACCTGTTGCAAGGATGAAGCGAGGTAGAGAAGGTGGGTGGGTGAGGGGTGGGGGGGAGGGAAGGGGATGAAGGAGTTACAGATTTGGGAGGTTGAGGTTGGGAGGTGGGTTTCACATCTCTCTTAATTCTTAGCGTTTCAACTCTTTATCTTGTCATTCTATTTAGTCCACTGCTGATTGACCTCTGTAGTTTCTTTTCCTTTTTTGCAGGTAATTTTTCAAATAGCGATCATTCTGACAGGGAATTACAACTTTTTTAATCTCTTGACTATTACTCTGTGCATCTCTCTGCTCGACGACGAGGACCTCGGTTACAGCACACAGGGGAAACGTCTCCAAGGTAATTGTAACCATGGTGCTGTTTTTGTTTTGTAATATATCCTAGAAGTATAATGAACTTTAAAGAGAATGTTCCTTTTCCCAATGCCAGCAACTTTACACAGTTTAAATATAACTTTGATTGTACACACAAATCTATTGCAAACTGTATATAATTTGTATTATAACAATTTTGTGCATTTCTGCAGGTCTCCAGAAGCTGGTTGTAAGATTAACTTCTTTGGTTGTCTATGGACTTTTAATATACTGGACCATTCATTACTTCAACCTGAGCATCAACTGGCCTCAATCTAGAGTGGACTCCCAAATCAGTGAGTAGTCTAAATAGTAGGGAACCCATAAAGCCGCAACAGATGTTA
>JAIPMN010040256.1:0-11707 GCA_020650975.1 Apostichopus californicus
GAAATTTGATATGACTATGGTTTGTTCCAACTGACCACTGACATTTCCACTGCTCGCTATCTCACTGTAGACCCTATCCCACAGGATCACATCAACATCAGCTGCTCCTGTTGGCAAGGTACCTTGTGTTGCAAAAGGTCTAAGTTTGTTTTGCTTAATATTCAATGGCAAAGTGATCACTGTAATTAGCATGACCTATCTAAGTACTTTCACATGACCGAGAGTATTGGTAATATCTACTAAGGCCTAAGCTTAAGCCTACATTTTTCTAAGCCACAGAAGCAAATTAAAATGGCCGTGGCTATTCTTACGACTAGTCGTAACAATTATTTATAAACTATTCTTACGACATCGGCGAATTCATGCGCCGTAAAGTAAATAAAGCAACTGCGCATGTAGTAGGGGTAACCCTAACTTTAACCCTAAACCCTAATCCTAACACTAACCCTAAACGGCAGGGTTCGCAGGTTTGTTCCGGGGGTGGAAAAAACCGCGGAATAAACCGCGGTTTTTTCCACTCGGAAGAAATAGGTTTCTTCCAGTTTCTTCCGGACAAAATGGAAGAAACTCATTTTTTGGGGAAAAACTGCTGATAAAGTTTCATAACAACCTGCAATGATTTCTAACTATGTAATAAATGGACAAGAAGCACTATAGTGTCATCTAGGTAGTCTATATCTAGGTTTGGAGCCATGACCTGCCTCCAGCATATACTGTACACAATATAGCACTAGGCTACTAGCATCGGACAATTCAGGGAACAACTATGGGCAAGCAATATTTTGCAGACCAGAATGGTCCTGATTATAGCCCAGTTCTTAGTTAAAAACTAGTTTCTGAGTGGAGGGGCAAGTGTTCCCTGGAAACTAGTGTAGGCCTACTACAATGCACACTCATTATTACGATTACATTGACCACTATGACCATATTTTGTGGAGATTGAACTCAAGACATGAGGGTTACAGATTCGACTGGAAGTTGTAGTGTGAAATGAGGGCTGGCTCGTGGCTAGCTGTGTGTAATTGTGGATGTTTGTTCTTTTTGCTGTTGGGATGACAAGTCCTCCTATTAACTACAAGTTGTAATTTAGGGAGTTGCAGAAATTAAACTGTTGCCTAAATCTAAAAGATATTGTTCGGCTATTTGCTTGGTGTTCATTGTATTAAATCCTCAGTGCATGGGCAAATCCAGGTTAATCATTCATAAAGTATGGCCAGTTATGCAATTCTGGTTGATGGGGGGGATCGCGAGATGATAAGTAGTCCTTCAATATTGTGATTTATAAGCAAACATCTTTTGGTGTAGAAAAACAACCCAAAATTATAATCAAAACAAAAATATCATATTTTGATGGTTTCAATGGTATGCATTTCAGTCAGATGGTGGTAAGCTATTTGTCTCTTTATCATGTATGTGGGTTGTGCTGCATATATGCCAATTTTCACAGTTTCTTCCAGTTTCTTCCGGTTTCTTCCAGTTTCTTCCGGAAGAAACTGGAAGAAACCCGGAAGAAACAGGTTTCTTCCAGTTTCTTCCACGTCCCCGGAAGAAATAGGTTTCTTCCGGAAGAAACCGAACCCTGACCTGAAGTATTAACACCGAGCCAAATATTGATGATTTCTTTTATAAATTTAAATTTGCTTTGAGCGTTGAAAGTTTAAATTATTTTAAGCGAAAGCAGCCACGGAAAAATAAAGTGAATTTCCCGGAGCTTAGAAATGCCTTTTCATATTGTCCAAACCTGTTTACGTAGATGTTTCTTATTTAGCTGTGTGTAGTGCAAATGGTTTCTTTTGCTATCTACTTACATTAACTGATATTTACTGCAGATGCTTGATTATGTAACAGACCATACCATTTTTGTTTTTGCAATGTATAATTTTAATGTGTACCATGTTAAGTGATCGTGAATACATATGGAGGAGGAAAAAAAAAAACTTTTAACTCACCACTTTGTACGTCAAGCTTCTCAAAATGAACATATTTCGAGAGTATGCACCAATATTTTCGAAGTAAGAGATTGATATCTCTTATAGCTGATACACTCGATCAGTTTATCACATCAGTGGATCAGATGGGTGAGCGAGAATCGGGTGGATCAGAATATCGGTGACCTCCGTATATAGTGTGCTAACTATACACAGACATATCGAATTACGTAGTTGGTCTACACGTCCATCCACATATACAATTTATAGTGTGTCTTAAATGTACCGACTGGAATATCGGATTATCGATCCTTCTTGATTGGATCAAAGACGGGGTGCAACAATGGGTACTATTACATCCAGCATCGACCTACACGAACCCCCTAGCAACTACTGACGAGGTGGACCGATTTCTTTATTGTTGTGTACTATTGATTTCTTTCATAGCTTCTATTCTCAGTCTCTGTCTATCTGGTTCGTATTTTTGTATTATAAATGTTATCTATATGTTTGTTTTCTTTTTGAAGTCAGCGAAGGTCGTTAATAGAAGCTTTCATGTAACCTCGAGCTATTTAGACTCCCTTACGGTTCAATTTAAGTGGATTTCTTGGTACAATATCACTTCACTAAAGAAAGAGACAGGTATACTTTCGATTTTGTGATATTGCCAATTTTCTGAACCATGCAGCCAACGTGACATTCGGCACGCCTCGGTTTGTTGTCGAGCATCTCTCCAGGCACTTCGTCATGAGTGAAACTGGAAATGCTGGAAATGAATGGAGGGGGGGGGGGGGGCATTTAATTATGGAACATGCAAACAGGAAGGTGAAAGGACTTCCCGCTTCCGGAATAAACAGTTAATCACCAGCCCTAACTTCCATTATTAAAAGACTTACTATACAATTAATGATTCAACAAAGCCTGTAATGTGTGAAAACTTGTCGAGAGTACTAAAACACCAGTAGTTTCGTATAGTAGTAACACCAGGCATGTGTTAATACATGTAGAGTACTAACACAAGGATTGAGGTACTGCATAAGTAACACCATGGAGGTGTTACAGCAGAGTACTAACACAAAGGAGGTGTTATTTTAGAGCAGTTACATCAAGGATGTGTTACATGATATTATATACACCACCTGGAGGTGCAACATGAGAGTAACTAACCCAGGGCGATGTTATACAAGGGTACTAACACCAGGGAGATGTTACCCGAGAGTACAAACACCAGGGTGATGTAACACTAGAGTGCTAACACCAGGGCGATGTTACCCGAGAGTACAAACACCAGGGTGATGTAACACTAGAGTACTAACACTAGGGAGATGTTACCCGAGAGTAAAAACACCAGGGTGATGTAACACTAGAGTGCTAACACCAGGGCGATGTTACCCGAGAGTACAAACACCAGGGCGATGTAACACTAGAGTGCTAACACCAGGGCGATGTTACACGAGAACGGTGCTAACACAAGGGCGATGTTACACGAGAGTACTGACACCATGGCGATGTTACATGAGAGTAATTACACCAGGAAGGTGTTGCATCAAGAGGTATTACATCGAGAAGCTGTTATATGAGAATACTAAGATATTCAGCTTGATAAAATATGCCTCATCTTTGTAATGAAGCTATAAAGCTCATTATTGACGATGACGTCTGCTCTTCAGTAAAGGCCTAATGTTTTAGTAGTCCAACTTGTCATATAAAATCTAATTACTCAACAAAAGTATGTTCTTTCGTCTTTATACCAAACAATAACAAAATCATAGATCACATTAAGCTACAATTTTGTAAGAAACACACACAAAATTTAATGGATTTGTAAACATGTTATTTGAAGCCGTCAACAAGCCTTGTTTTCATGTTGCATCTGGGCATACTCCCTGGTGTACTCTGTTGTAGACTGAGAGTCCAGCCGTTTTATTATTTAATGAGACTCAGATGTTCAACGGGTTCGTTGCTCAAAAATTAAAATTGGGAGTATGAAATATAATCGTGACCGATACGAATATTTTCTTTGACGTTTTACAACATATCAAATGGACCCTTTTAAAGTATTTCAGTGATGAGGTAAGGTACTATGAAGGGGGTAGTGATCATTTGGAGCCATTTTAGTATTGCAAGTATCAATTCAGATTATCACCAAGCCATCGGTATGAAACTTTTTGACCCTCAATATTGAGAGAAGCAAAAATATGATCTCAGTGGAGAAAATGTTCTCGAGTTAGGCCACATCAATAGAAAAGGAAAAAAAAGACCAGGTAAACCGGAGTAGATAGCTAAAATACAAGTAGCCTCATTGTGTAGATAAACGGACTGTGTAGATGACGTCATCGATCGCTTATTTTGGAGCAAAGCCAATTGCAGTTCTTAATGATGAAATGGGATATACTATGCGTAGACACGTTACCCGAAGTCACTGTTGTGTCTTTTCTGCAGTGTTGGGTTATAGCATATCATTAGACCAATCTCACTTTTCCACCTAAACCCATTCCGCCGACAGAGCGCTTCCGATTAGAAATATATGTCACTGACATGCTATGTGAGTTCGCATGTTTCTAGTTCTACTAGTTGCAGAGCTGCATATATTTTTGAGGTAACTTTCGACCGTAAAGGTGCATTGCCATCTGGCAACTTGGTAAAATGTTTTATGTTTGTATCATGGAGGTTGTGGAACGCTAAACGGTCTACTGCTTATTGATGCAATGCATAATGAGGCTACATGATGATATTGTAAAGGTACAAGATAATAAGGTAAAATTACATGACGGAAACATAAACGCACAATATGATAATATAAACATATAATATATAATAATAAAGTAAATTTACATGGTGATAATATAAAAGTACACTATGATAATATAAAAGAACACGACGATAGCTACTACAAAATACACGATAATAATGTACGAAAACGCGATGGAAATGTTAATTAGTAACGATAAAAGGAGACAGATTAGATATGGACATATCATATTGGACAATTATTTATGTCATTGACAAGCAATCAACACTATCATCGTGGACTTTTAATTATTATCATAATTTTGGCGTTCCATAAGTGTGTTGCCTACAATATAATAGTGCCTGATCTATATTTGCACTGGTACTCTGTGCGCGAGAAACTCAACTCCTTTTTTTATCAACTCTGTAGCTAAACAGAAATTCCCAAGATGACTTCAAACACAAGTCCTGTAAAGAACTTCTTGGCTGGCGGCTTCGGTGGTGTTTGCCTCGTAGGAGCTGGTCACCCTCTTGATACAATCAAGGTAAGATTGCCTTCTAAATATATACCATTACTACAGGTAATTACACTACAGTTAGTCTTCTAACAATGTCTGTGTTTGGACTAGATCCGCGATATTGGAAAGTCACGTGAATGTCATTATCTTAATATGATATGGCTTACCCAGACTAACAAGGCCTTGCAAATACGACGTTAATGTAAAGAATGTATAGCAGTGGTCAGTTCTATCAATGTTAATCACCCTTTTTGTACAATTACATGTCCTGCAAATGTTTAAAAACTAAGTACAGCTTGCCAATTAGCCTGTCTCAATTGCCACAGGTCAAGGGGCTGGAGAACTTACAGTGCTCAAAGCCCCAGGTCCTATGATCATTCGATGACCCTACCACACTTATAATTTCCCAGCAACAAATAAAAAAGAAGAAGATCTAACTTTCATTAAGTAGAACTAGATGTGTATATCCAATCCTAACCAATTCATATGAGATGGAGTAAGACTTGTAAATGCAGTCCTTAAGTTCTCATAGGCTTATGAACCAATGGAATGATTTACCTGAGTGTATGGTCCTTTCTAAAAGTTTCAATGGTTTTAAGAATGCTTCAGGCGGTTATTTTAAGAATTGCAACAGGATTTGAGGTTTCTGTGTTATTTTTCTGTCATAGCAACCTTAATGGTGACTTTATGTACCCCCTGATCCAGAATACATGAAACATCAAGCAAGGCTTCAAGGTGATCACTAATCAGTATTCACATAACATACTTTGATACTAGGGTGAATAACAGGTAGTTTTTTCAAGTAACTTTCATAATGTTCTATCCAACACAACATTTAGCATGTTGTGGGAGATATATCAGATAAACCAAAACAGTTCACTGATGATGAGAATCAACATTTCTATAGTTACCACCTCCAGTTAGTCCTTATTCATTTGGTTACCCAGGGAAAAAGGAAGTTGTTTGTCTGGCTGATGTGTGCATAACAAGATGCTTTTTCTTCTTATTCAGCCAGCTGTTGGGCGAATTGATAACTGTAATGCTAACTTAGTACGTTGGATAATATAGGATACATAGCCGTAGCAGTTTTACATGGGATTAATGTCTCATTGGTGATGCATCATCAAGTTGTGGGTTGTTGCCCTCAAGAGCCATCAATCTTGGTACTAAATTTGCTAGAAAAGTCAAACATTGGTCACTCATGAATGCTCCGGCAAGAATCTTATTACCATCCTAAAAGTATTTCTTTCCCTCACTGAAACATTTAATCGTTTTTTAAATTTAACACTCGTCAATGTTTGGAAGTAAAGTTCTTGGAGATGCACAACCCCCAGGATGGGTTATATTGAAAACTTCTGGTAATATTTTGAGCCAATACTGAATCATGAGTTTTAACGACTAAAAATGACCAGTTTCATCAAACAGTTCAACGTTTGGTTAAGTCAACCAAATTTGGAGGCAGACCAAGGTTTGAATTAATTGATAAAGGATGCTTTCATTTTCTATGAACATAGTGTCACCATCATGTACCATACATCCTCTTGTTTGGGTTTCATACCCAATAACCAGAAATATGAGATTTGGTCTTTTGCTACAATGTTATCCTTGCTTACACCTTATTGTTATTATCATTCTTTGTTCATTAATTTCAGAGGTGTGTCTACAGACCCAGCAAAATCCACCCGTTTCTATGAACATAGTGTAACCATCATGCACCATCCATCTCATTTGGGTTATATACCCAATAACTACAAATATGAGATTTGGATCTTTTACTACAGTATTATGCTTGCTTACATCTTATTGCTATGATTATTCTTTGTTCATTGATTTCACAGGTGCGTCTACAGACCCAGCCAAATCCACCTCTATACTCAGGAGCATTTGATTGCGGGAAGCAGATTGTCATGAAAGAGGTATGGAAGTGTGGTATGATTTTACCATGAAGATTTTTGTTATTAAATTGAAGTCCCTTTTTTTTCTTTTTTTTTTAAAGAGTAATTTCAGTTTTCATTGTTTAGTTATGTTTGTAAACATGCAATAAATTTCAAACCATGTAACATAGTTTGTTTGCTTTGTAAAACCTTTTCCAGTTTTTCACTGTACTGTAATAAAGTCAGATAAGTTCCAAAGACAATACTGATTATTAAAGATTTGATCTTGAATTAAACTTAAAGGTTAGTTTGCTACAGTATGACTTTAGGCACAACATTTGATCTGTTGCAAACCGTTAAAACACACTCTTATGAGTCCAGGTTGTATTCCTATAATACCTTTAATATTTGTAAAACAAGTGAGGTTTCGGCATTGAAAGTGAACGGACTATCTAAAACAGAGACCATTAGGTGTAATCAGTTGCTGTACAGTCAGCTTGAACAGTATAAAATAAGGTAGGGTCAAATGAAATTACAATATTCAAACTAAAATCTCAAAAAAAAATTTTAAATTTCAAGAGACTCAGTTTTAGCAGCATAGTAAGTTTTTTTATTGCCAGTAGTACTTGCTTTTAGTTGAAATGGATTACAAAGTTACTGTCCAAAACAAGTACAGAAGTCTACAATTGGTCTTGCAATCACCTCATTTGATCGGTGTGAGAGGGATACCGTACAGTACTTTTATTTTCATCCCAAGTGGTAATCCCACACTCTCCTTTGTATTTGGTCATGTGACAAAGGACCACATATCCCACAATAAGATATGCAGACAATTAAACAATTGAACTTATTCTCGCCTGCACACGTATGTCCGTTTATCCAACAGTCATGATGTCACATATTGTACTACATTAACTACACTGTAAGTCTGTAAGCATCTTTTCTCCTCCTTCCCTCCCCATCCAACGCCCGTGTGTAAACTTTGTATAATATCTCTGAATTGTCCAAGATTGTGTGAAAAACTTGATGGCAATCGTGAAGACCACCACGGCCAATAAATCTACAGAGCCTTTTGACTTAACATTTCAAAATCCCCGGCCTCGTTCTGCATAACTTACATTCCGTTCTTTCTTCCATCTAAATTTCTCTTTCAGAGTTTCTTCGGGCTTTACAAAGGAATGTTGGCTCCCATACTCGGTGTCACTCCAATGTATGCCGTGTGCTTCTTAGGTTATGGAATTGGGAAAAGTTTACAGACACCAGATGCAAATGGAGAATTGAGGTTACAACCATTCCCCTCTATCATAACTTTACGGTTTCTTTAAATTGTGGCTGGTACTGTATAAAATGTTGTTCTATTCCATAAATATTGGAGTATCAGTATGTGTCATATGATAGTATATCTTTGGTGTGAAATTATTCTTTTTAGAAATGTTCAGCAACATACCTCAAAATGTCCAAATTGCTACTGTATTTAAGTGCAACTTAGTGTATAGCAGTTTTGTTATTGTATTGTTTTGAAGCATAAAATCTTTGTATTTTCAGTGTTTCATGATGAACAAAATGCGTGAACATAAGAATTGTAATATGCAATATGGGAGCATACTGTAGGGTGTGAATCCACATAGCTTTAGTTATTCTTTACATTTTTATGAAATTTGAGGAAGACAATTCTGTTGTTGGTAATTTATTTTATTGCTAGTAGTGGTTATATCAAGGTTTCTTGAGCAGATCACAATGCGAAAACTTTATGCAGTCATTTGGAATTTGTTGTGACAATCTAATCTGATGGTACCCCAAAACCAAAAAATAATGATAAAGGAACCAGAAAATGTAAAAGACCTGTTGCGTTTCTTAGTGTGCCCAGCAAAATCATACCTGGAGTTACTTTTGTTAGTGTGCTCAGCAGAATCACACCAGGAATGATTAAATTCGGCACAGAGCTCAAAGGTCTGCCGCTGAAGAAAGATGTTAAAGCATAAATTAAATATTTAGGAACCCAAAATTTTGAAGTTTTTAAGATTGAATGCTTACAGAACTCTCATGTTAAGGATCAGCCCAAAAACTACATAGATTTGTTTATAGAACCTGGGCACAACAACCAAACAATCTGAACTGAATCACTCTTAAACCCCAGTCTCCTTGCATCAAGACTGTAACTGTGTGATTGTGACGTTGTTCTGTCAAATGTGTATCACAAGTCCGTTGGACTACAGATACTACAGTACACATGATCTCGGCCAAAAAGGCCGGGAAGGGTTCGTTTAGCTCGAGGGGTTCCGGCTACGTCCAAATATCACGTGGCTTCGGTCGGAGCGCATGCCAATGTACAACCCGATGCTAAACTGCAGTTTTACTGCCTAGACATCTTTCCCATACGTGCAAAAGATTACAGAGCACTGATGAGGGTTACAATAAATCTGTTTTCATAATGTATGATATCCATTATCCACTCATTAACACTCTGTGTTATAAGTACTGTAGTATCCCCCAAAACTTCAAATACATATGTGTGTTTGTGGGTGTGCTTGTGTGTGTATACACGTTACCCAGATAAGTTCCTTCACTTCTGCTGGTATCAATGCAGGTATGCATCAGGCATTATCTGCAGTATATGTAGCATAGTATTGTTTTAAGAGGAGAGAGAATAAAATGCATAATAAGGCGTAAACTAAAAACAACATGTTTGAATGAACGAACCATTTCTTATATTAAATGATGTCTGGTCCACACACCATGTCTGAACATTTGCTCATACCTGGGTTGTTTGAAAGCAGATGTGGAACTTTGGGGAAGATTGACAATTTTTATAAATTTTGTGCGTGCCTTTCCCATGTCACCACGTTCTTTGACACTGCTGTTTGTCATATTCCAGAATGAAGAAGAGCTGATCACTGTCTTTCAATGGGCTTACTGTGTGTTTTGATAACCTGTCACCCTTCATGTTTAATAAAAAACATGAAAAATCGGAATAAGATCTGCTTTACTGAGCTCACTACCCCTGTATACATACTGTATGACAAGATTGAATATTTTTTTCAGACCATACAAATCTCTTTTTCCCTTCAGCTAACAATAGCTAATATTAGTTTCAAAAATAATTCCCATACTATTATTATTATTAATTATTTACCTACATTATTATATTTTTTATTTATTTCTCGCAGACCGCAACAAATGTTTGCTGCAGGAATGATGGCCGGTGTCTTCACAACAAGTATCATGGCACCGGGTGAAAGAGTCAAGTGCCTTCTACAGGTAACAATATATACCATAAGAGACAAATGCAAAGGTTGTTAAATACACACAAGCTTGTACGGATATGTTTGAAGTATTTCATAAGGTGCCGATAAATTGCCACCGTGGCTAGTGCTAATAGTTAATGAGGCAGGTGGTGGCAGTTTGTTTCTTTAATATTCCCCGGAAACTTGATTTCTTGCCGAAGGCAAGAGGAATCTATGTGATGGTAACATTGTTTGTGTACAACATGTTTCTGAAGCCCTTGGCTTGTAAACATGCTAACTACAAAACTGTATGATGGATTAATTCATTGGGTTTATCTTAGTTAGTAAAAGAGTTGAACACATAGAGGTAAAAGGTCATCTGAGGTCACCAGAGGTCAAATCTGGATACTTTGTTAACACTGTAACTCCCTGAGTGGAGTTTCGATGAAGTTCAAACCTATCATGGCAAAATGTCAACAGAGGTCAATACCTAGGAGCCTTTCAAACTTGGTAACTTGGTAAATTAAAAGGTTTGATGAACTTTATGTGTAATGCGTGTATTCATCTTTGATAGTGACAAAAAGTACCCTTGCATGGTTTTGCAGCAGTCAAAGTGATTTGAGGTCTGAGAGAAAGGCATGATAACTCAAAGCTGAATTGAACTTTTTGCTTGCTATGTAGATTTGGTTTAGTTCTTCAAGAATCCTATTGCTTTCTGTGAAGGTCATGTGAGGTCAACAGAAGTGAACATATGTAACCCTTGTAAGCAGGTCAATATGAGTATGAAAAAGAACTGTTCAGATCACATGTAATCAGAAATGGTCAAAACTTGAAATCTTATCTACAATGTTTTACCAAATGAGTTATTCTCCTATGAAATATGGTAATATGGCAAGCAATCACAAAGCAAATAGTTTGTCTGTTTCATGCATTCAATACAATTGTTTGTTTGTTTGTAATCCCAGATAAAATGAAGAAGATAAATGTAATGTAACTTCACCTTGCAAATACAAAATGTGAAAGGTGCATTATTTGAGAACTCCAAGCAGCAACAGAAGTGTGTTTGCAGCTGATTAACTGTTTTGAGGAATAACAAGCTTTGAAAAATCTTCAATCCTCTACATGTTTGAACAGTAAAAACATGATAGTGATATCACAGATTGATTCTGTCATGATAGTGATAACGCAGATTAATTCTGCCGTGATAGTTATATCACAGATTGATTCTGTCATGATAGTGATATCACAGATTGATTCTTCCATGATAGTGATATCACAGATTGATTCTTCCATGATAGTTATATCACAGATTGATTCTTCCATTATAGTGATATCACAGATTGATTCTGTCATGATAGTGATAACGCAGATTAATTCTGCCGTGATAGTTATATCACAGATTGATTCTGTCATGATAGTGATATCACAGATTG
>JAIPMN010040259.1:0-10684 GCA_020650975.1 Apostichopus californicus
TCCGAGTGAATTCTTATACTCATTTGAAATTTAAATCCAAGGGAAGTCTCACCCAAGGGAGGGGAAAGATAATTTACTACGTCAGAATCGATGAAAAATGAAAACTCGGAGGCAAGATTGCCTGCAGTGTGACGCTTTACCGAGGAAATGAATTCAGATTTCTGGAGATTCCAAGTCATCTTTTATGAATTCTGGAAACAGTTACTGCTCGCTGGGTTTTTATATTGCAACAGATATGATTATAGTGTGTGATCCAGCAGGAGGGGTTGTCAAAGTCAAGTCTGCCCCGTTGTGATTATGATTATCAGCAGAGAAACACAAACTATAGTGGTTATATAGTTAAGTACCTTGGATATCTCATGACTATCGAAGATATCACTCTTGGGGACTTGACAAACATTTCTGATTTCAGTGACAATATAGTATCCAAGAGACAACATAAAAATAATCACAGGAAAGGGAGGGACAAAGGGTGGGGGAGGTTTCATTATACTGCAGTTAGCATAGCCAAGGGGAATTTAGAGGGAACAGCTGCTCCCAAAATTTAATAGGTTTTCCTACTTGCTAATGTTTGTCTGGTTTGTAACTTTATCCTGTGCTGTAGTAATTGTCAGTCCACTTCACCACTCCCTTCAATCCAGTAGATGGTAAACTCATATCACAGAAATGTTGTTTATTTTAGAAGATGGTTGGTTTGTCATTTTACATGTCAAAGTAGATGGATGGTCTTCTGCCATTTATTTATTTATTTATTTATTTATTTATTTATTTATTTATTTATTTATTTATTTATTTATTTATTTATTTATTTATTTATTTATTTATTTATTTATTTATTTATTTTTTTATTTTTTCTCAACAAATTATCTACTTCTTGTTTTCTGTTTAACACAGTTCAAAAAACAAAGATTCTGACGTCTGACTTTGATCATCTTGATACCTCGCTTCCATCATGGTCCAGAATCTCTGGACTAACCAATGTTGATTATCTCTGGTACATCAAGATAGAGACCGGTTACCTCGTGTTTACATTAGACGGTAAGTAAATTTTAAATTATGGTCAAGAATATCTGGACTAACGAATGTTGATTATCTCTGGTACATCAAGATAGAGACCGGTTACCTGGTGTTTACTTTAGAAGGTAAGTAAAGTTTAAATTATAGTCCAGAATCTCTGGACTAACGAATGTTGATTACCTCTGGTACATCAAGATAGAGACCGGTTACCTGGTGTTTACTTTAGAAGGTAAGTAAAGTTTAAATAATGGTCCAGAATCTCTGGACTAAAGAATGTTGATTATCTCTGGTACATCAAGATAGAGACCGGTTACCTGGTGTTTACTTTAGAAGGTAAGTAAAGTTTTATTTACCGCCAGATAAATTACAAAGTTAAATTAAAATATGAAAATATCTCTCCTGTTCAAATCTTTCAATCTGAATAAAATGTCGCCGCAAATAACTTGCATTTTCTATGGCTGCTAATATCATCATGAAGGATTCTGAGATTTTGTGCCAAACCATTACATTTAACCGAGCTTGCAAACAGTAAAAGGTTGGTACATATTAATCTTCTGTTTGATCAGGTGACTGCTTGAGAGATGACTGGTGAAGTTTATTTAATAAAGCAATTGAATCATCATGTTATACTAACAGAAAGTATGCTACTGCAGTGCATCGTACAGTGTTCAATGTGAGTGATATGCTGACTAACACATAAAGGTGGTACACTGTAGGCCATATCAAGTGGAAAACATTGGATGAAAAGCGGGTTTGTGTCAGTCATACTGACAACATTAACTTGGAGTCAGAGGTTTATTTTGTAATATAATAGGTTTGTGCAAATTGGAGTAAGGGATCATGCAAATCCTCGATTGTATTGCCAAAAAACAAATTTTTCACATCGCACAAATTTGACTGACGGTGATAAGAGTATTGGCCATATTTTTTTTATATAGTTTTTTTTTAAATTTATTTCTTATTTTCTAAAGTATCCTAAACCAACCCAGAAATGTTAATACTGGCCTTGAAGGCTTGAAGAGTTATTCTTTTTTCAAGATTAATGAACAAAAGTGCATCATACATACTTTATTTCAAATAACAAGTTTCTGTAGATGTACAAACTTTTGATTATTAAACACCTGGGGCATTTTAATATTAAAAGATTTCATATTTTTTATGCAGTATTTAATAAGAGAAGATGAGAGTTCTTTCTCGTCCTTATGTTTACTTCTTCATGCCTATTATGATCGTAATTCTAACCTTAATTAGTATTCCATTATACATTCAGGAAATAATTCTTTATACATTACAAGTTTCTTTGGGAGTAGGCATTTAAGCTCTTGCTTGTGGCGTATGTCTATGATGTTTTATGCAATTTTTTTTAGAAGATTCATGTCTACAAATAACATAGTGATCAAAAACTAAGAAAGAAATAATGAAAAGGTGCAACACTGAAGATTCCTGATTAACTGTGAAGTGTTAATTAACATAATTAAGTTCAGAACAGCATGTTACAGTGAAATCGCTAGAGAAACAAGAAATAGAACAGGTTAAATGTGTTCATATTTTTATCAAGACAAAACAGCGATAAAGTAAATGGAAAGACTAAAAAGTGATGCGATTCCTAGTCCGAATTATATCTAGCTGCCTGCAGCTGAAAGCGAAGGTGAAAAATGTTGGTATCTGATTCATCTATGGGAGATCTCGTTCACATGGCAACAGCAATAAAATTCCCATGAAACGTCGATGCTCGAAATTTCCTGTACATTCCATGCTCAATTGGTGAAATGAAGAGCCTTTTGAAGACAGCTATGACTCGGCGAGGGGAGAAGAGGTTACTAAAGATCGTTGACTTTATTGTTCGGAGAAGTTTAATAACCCTGCACCCTCCTCCCCTGTTGTAACATCTGATGGCACTAGTGCCGATCTCTGAATGGATGATTATTTGTCAAATTGAAAGTCAAGTGGTTGTAAATTCATGATTAAAAATCTATTTTTCTTAGAGGCATTTATAACCTGCTCTGCTGAGAAAACAGGATTTGGTCGTTTTACATTTACAGATAATAAAAGGTGCTTATAGTCTGGACACCACACTTGATGTCCATGATTATCATTTGATGATCGTCAAACACATTATGCGGAAACTACTCTCTGTGTCCTTAAAGGTCTGCTGTATAGACCCCAACTATAGCAAGCTATCATGGAAAAGTTTCTTGAGATTAAGTAAATGACCTGCCTTGGTCGTAAAATGACCTCTTTTTACCAATTAGTCTGCAACGCCTGCCACATATATTTTCTTGTATGAGGGTCTTTGTGTGAACACTGTATTATTAACTACACTGTAGACATGAACATATTTCCACACAGTGTTTACACAAAGAGCCTTAAGCTATACAGGCTAATTGTAAAGCCTGAGGTCGATACACGACCGTGGCAGGTCGATTATGTAATCACAAAACTTTCCTAGCTATAGCGTGCTATAATTTGAGCCAATAACGCATATCTTTAAGGCTTCTTTACTTCTGTTATGTTCTGTAAAGGTGTGGCCATTTTGTCGTTACATCTCGCGAAATGCAGCATCCCCTTAATTATTCATCAAACTGGGATGATTGCTTTTATTTTGTTTCATTTCTAACTAAATATGAAAGACATTTTTTGTAAAAGAAAAATATTACCTTTACTCTCCTTACAGTCAAAGACTACATTTCTCATAGGCTTGTTTAAAATAGTAATTGTTTGATAGAAAAAAAGTAAAGTAAATAAGGCGACTGTATTAAAGCAGTGGCTTCATAATGGACTAGATAACTAAACCGTAAGAGTATGAAAGTTAGAATGTCATGTGTTCGTCGGTAATGGAGCAACAGAGAATTGATGGCGTTAGTCAGTTATCAACTGCATGACTTCATGGTACCTCTCATAAAGTTGAACAAATCAAATACTGCTTTTCAGGGTGTTTTAAATTAGTTAAAATAAATTTACGTCACCTGAAATCGAGAAAATTGTCTAAGGAATATCCAGATTGTCTGTCCTGGCACGTCATGCTCTGATAGCCTACATAACATCCCTGTTTTTTTTAATATATATCATTTTTATTCAGATTATTGAAATTCATATCACAATTATGCTACTTTCATCTTCATCTAAGCACCCGTTGGCCTCATGTCTCGGTATTGATTTACAGAACAGAAATCTGCAGCTGCCGACAGCATAAACCCCAACCAGATAAAAAATGCATCATCTGCCTCTAGATTCTCTGCCCCTGTTGGAAATGTTCAAATGGGATTTTGGGTAATATTGATAAAGTGTTCTCCAATAATTACACCCTCATTTTTTGCCTAGTATTGCCCTGAAACAATATTGCAGCCATCTGATAGCGATAAAGATCTTGCAGGAGCCGGTTGTTTTGAAAGAAATCAACTCCTGTTTTTCACTCTGCGTGGTGTCGTGGAGAGTTTGCAAACATGGCTTTATTTACAGAGTGATTTTCCGTAGTTTTTTTTGCCGAGTCCTTGGGGGCTCCAATTTGTCATCCAGTCAATTACAGGATGCTAACACTTGTCGACAAGCCGAGTTAAGGAGGCTCGGAGCACATGCAGCTTGGATGTGAGCATATTGTGAATACTATTTTAGTCATATGGGAACAAAATAAGCATTACATTTTGTCATACTAGCGATAGCCTATCACACCGATACTTACTGCATTTATCCTTCTACTCAGACTTTGAAATCGGCGGCGACGAAACATTTGAAGTGAGGGACGGCTGGACATCTTCCTCCCCTCTCATCTTCACCTCCGCTTCCAAATCGAACATCGTCGAATCTCTGACGTCGAGTGGGACGTTTGTACGAGTCAGATGGTTTGGCAGGAGTCACAATACTAGCAAAATCCAGATGTACTACTCCAGCATTCAACGATTAGGTTAGTGTTCATTCTTTCTTTTCATATTATCTTTTTTCCCCCTTCAGTTGCATGTGGTACCATGCTAACTGCTCATTAAAGGAGCTTTCTTCTGTATCATGGGAGGAATTTATAGTGGAGTTGAAATGTTATCAACAATGTTGCAGGTTTTGTTCCCACAACAAGATACTTTGATTTTATTTGTAGGTATACTCGTTTGACTCGCTCGACAAACACTGGAAAATTGGGTGGAAAATTGAAAAGTTGTTACTTTACTCCATTAAAGTCCCCCAATTACTCAAACAAACTGCATGAATATTCTTTATTATTCTTGACCAGTTTTACTTTTAAAAGTCACAATTAAGTCACAATTAATCAGGGTAATTTAAGATATCCTTTAAATTACATTACTTGGTTCTCATCGAAGAGTGTACTAGCATGTATGTAGATTCTTTAATACCTGAGTTGGTATAAAGTTATCCATCAGATAAAAAATACTTCCAGCAGAATCATTGCTCACAGATCTGTTTGGTGCCGCCCATAAGATGATCTAAACAGTTGATCATGCTTTGTATTTATTGGTGGTAATCTTTGCAAAATCTTGTTGTTAGCATTAAATTTTCTTTTTGTGGTGAAAAGTTGGCCGTTTCCTGTAGGTACACATGTTATCAATCATTTTTCTATTTGTTTGATCAAATCATCAACTGCATATAAATGGTTGCATTCATTTTATTTCTTTACTATTTTTGATGAGGGAAGGGGAGGGGGTAGAAGTTGAAGAGGATAATTGGAGAAAAAAAAGAAAAGAAATGTTTACAGTGCAGATCTCATAGCTATGATGTTTTCCAAAGTAAATATGAATGCTTCACTAGGTGTATATGTCAAAACTGGATTGTTGCATTTGAATGGTGCCAATCACGCTGGATGATATTAGTTTCATATCTGAAATCACTGAGTTATTACTACAACAAATCGTATGAGTGTAGTATTCATATTACAGTAAATCCGTCAATTATTAGTGTCTGGCTGTAGTGGATGGAACTCTGACAGCTAGATACCCCACATCAGTGATAATTGTATGGTAAAGTATCGGTGTTAACCTCAAAGCTACAATCACCTATCATTGTCAACATTTCAATCTAATCTAATAGCTATGCAAACATCAGTGTTAACTTCAATGGTGAAGTATTGGTGTCAACATCAGACATATTTATTTATAACGTCAACCTCGAAGTTATACATGTCAGTGTGTACTTTATAACTGCAGCAGTTGTCACCCTTATAGCTATAAAGCATTAGTGATAATAATTTCATGTGTGAAGTGTTGGTGTCGTTCATGTTGTCAGTGTTTACTTTACAACTGCTGTTGGCCTCAATTTCACACCTATAAAACATCAGCGATATAAATCATTTGGTGCAGACTTGGTGTCGACTGCAAACATTTACATAGTCAGTTTCTCTTTATAGCTGCAGTTTGGTGTAAGCTATACAGCACCAGTGATAATCATATGGTGAAGTATTAGTGTTAGCCTTGAAGCTATGCAGTCTTGTAGCGAAACAACTTAAACAATAGTGACTGAGATATGGACCACTGTCACCCTCAAGTATATGCATTGTCAGAATCTCCTTGAATTGTAGCTGCAGTTGGTTTAAATCTTATAGCTATAAATCATTGTCTCTTTCTTTGCTGTAGAGTAGACTTGTGTCAATTTCCTATCAGCAGGGAGTGTATGTATTATTATTTGAACATTTCTTAGCTGCAGTGTTAGTGTCAATTAAGCTATATAAGCATATTTTATGGGCACATGATGCAGCAGAAAGCAATATCTCCTTTTGCCAATCCTGCATATACCTCTGCATACTATACAATCTTTCATAGTTAGTTACACATTGCTTAATTGCTCAGCAGGTGGCCATATCCTGAGAGGTTTGATCCATCTAACCTTGCAATATGATACAATAAGGAAAGCTCATAGCTTTGCGCTGGTTGTTAATTTCATTGCAGTGTCCAAGGACAGTGTCAATAACACCAACAATATTAGTTTTAGAAATATCATTGTGTGCAATGCTATTACTACGGAACTCAGATATTTTAGCTGACAATTGAGAAAGCTACCGCAAAGGATTTATCAAACAGGCTTTCGTAAGGCGTGTTTTGCAATTTTTTTTTATTGATTTTTATTTTTTTTACTATTTCTCCATATTTCATGCTTTCCACTTCTGCGACTGCTTTACTTCCAACTAGAATGTGAAAGATTATCATCGTTTAATCTCAATGCTATAACTACGGAACTCAGATATTTTAGCTGACAATTGAGATTATTCAAGCTATCGCAAGGATTAGCAAACAGGCTTTCATAAGGCATGTTTTGCAATTTTTTTTTTATTGATTTTTTTTTTAAAACTATTTTTCCATATTTCATGCTTTCGACTTCTGCGACTGCTTTACTTCCAACTAGAATGTGAAAGGTTATCATCATTTCATTTCAATTTTCAAGTGTTTAACAGCAATTACTACAAATTTTACTAGCTTTCAATGGGTTATAATAGTTGACAGACAACATTAGTCACTGCTTTCAACACATTTGAGAATTACCCAGTTAAAGTGGCTAATTCTACTGTGAATGGGAATGCACCCATTTCCTAGCAGACACATTTGAAGATGTTCGACAACTCAAATCCATTAACTTTGCATCTTGCCCCAATTAACAAAGAGGAGAGGCAAAAAGCAAACGTTAGTTTTTTTTCTCTTTTTATTTCCCTCGGATATGACTTAGATTTTAAAGTGCTTAATATGAAAATAGATCAAGTTGAACTTTCTCGATTGCTTTTCACTTTGTACTGAATAATCAATGATAAATGAATATTGTCCGATCAGTACACGTTTCCATACCACCAATACAAGAGGTTTTTTTTTAAAAAAATTTTAATATAAATCATATCTTAATGAAAGTATAAACTATAACGAGCTTAACAGCATTTGAAAAGAAAAAAAAGAAAATGTATTACCCCCTTTTTCTCTCTGTTTCAATATCTTGATGGAGAGGTATTCCCAAAAGGCCCCATTCTTTGCTCGGGAAGTAGACTTGTCCTCGAAGTGTGCTGGGTTGAATTTCTTATGCGTCACGCTGCTAACAAATTGATAGAAGGATCAGGTTGTCACTTGTTGTTTGCAATCGGAGTGCTCGAAGATCGTTATTTCAGAAATTAAAAAACTCTGCGATAAAAGCAAGCGAGAGGATCGAATGCGAGTACGTGAGACGTCCAACCAGATATTACCGGAATAGTCGGACACGAGAAGAGTGTTGCTATTCCCGGATAGGGACGGATTGATGACATCCGTGAACTTGCACGATGGGTATGACTTCCTCTACTTGGAAGAAGTACTCTGGAGTAACGAACAGAGTCGTCAGAGAAGATTTATCTAGTAAGTTCTTGGAATGTTGTTTACCCAGTTCATCTGTAGTTTGGATTTCACGGCAAGCATATAGCGCAGTTTAATGGCCTGTAGTAGTACGGTATAGGGCGGGAAACTATTCAGAATGAAACTTAAGATTGCTTTTAAGATTCCGAGTAAATCTTGTACGTGTTATGGTATCTAATCTAAACGGTGGTGACCCGTCACAATCATTATTTTGGGTTTTATGTCGTTATAGATTAAGCCCTGATGATGAAAGCATCGAATTCTCTGATCACTGGGAAAAACTCTTTTCCACATTTTTGTTTTCTTTTCTTGTTTAGTCCAGTCATGATTCTGTTAGGAATTCAATTTATTGACCATTCTGTCAGAACTTCAACCAGCCATTTAATGACATCCACAGATTATTTTACTTCACTGAGATGTTTACTGTATATAATTGTGATCCCATCTCGTAGCAAGTTTGCTTGGGGTGGGAGGGGGAGCGGGTTGGACTTTTGAAAATTTTATAGAAAGTTAAGAATGCTAAAATTTAAAGGAGGGGGAGGGGTAGAGGGGGCTGTCTAATTTTCTCTCTTTTTATTGCTTTGCAAAATTAGGTAATTGGCAGTACATGTATAATTGTTTGTTGTAAATGTACATTTTCCTGTTTATACCATAATTTTATCATGCCATATCATATTTACTATGAAAGTGGGTGGGCAGAGTCACATTTTGATAAAGCTTATGCAATTAGGTTCAAATTAAAACTCAACCTGGTCATAATGGATGTGCTGAGCTTGAGCTAAAAACAGCCTGTTTATCAAACTGCTGGAGAACAAAAAGCCGAATACTGCATGCCACAGTACATTTGCATTTCATGTAAGTTATGCAGGCACAGTACTGATCTATTTAATATGGAAGCAGGCAGAGCAAATTAACTTGATATCAAATGCTGAATACTGTGAAACAATTTGCAGGGAGGAAGACATGATTATACTCCTCTGTCTTACAATTACCACCATTAAATGGGACACAATTTCCAACCATCATCTTTGGCGTAAAATGACGTAGGTCCTTGCAAAGAGCAGCTCTCTTCAAACAGCTAAGACAAATTTTGTTTCATTTTTGGGAGATACCCTGATTTAGAGTTTAGGGTGGAAACTAGTCATGTTGTAAATCTGTGATTTAATAGTGCCATGAGGATCTAAACCATTTTCTCTTTCTCATTTTTGTCATCTCATACTTTGAGGGAGTATGATTTTTTTTCTTCTTTCGCTGTATGGGGTGGTCTGTTCATGATAATTATCTCTATCACATCAAGACCAATGATGATGATGATAACGATGATGATGATGATGGATTTTGGTTTCCTCAAATTAAGAGCTTCCGTGTCGGTACAAATTATCAAGTCTGCTAGTACATGATCAAGGTGTTAAAGTGTTTAAATGCTTTCAATGGAAACAGTGGCGGAGCTAGGGGTATTGGTCAAGGGGGGTGAGAATGGTCTGTAGGGGCGCTTCCAACACTATCTAAGCGGAGCGCCACCACAGGTTGGCGCGGAGCGTACCGAAATTTTTGAGTAAAGATACTACCTAGATCGCCGGAAATTACCCTTTCCGGGCCTTGCTAATTTGCAGATAAACGAAGAATAAATAGGTGTCATCGCCAAGAAAATGTGACAAATGTCAATAGGTAGATGAGAGCGCAATAAAAAAGTCAATAATCGCGAATAAGTAAAAAGTGGTAAAAAGCTGAAAAGGGCGCCAGCAGTCCATTTGAGTCCGTCAGGGGGGGCATCGCCCCCCCCTGACTGTATGGATGCTCCGCCACTGAATGAAAACTATCTGCTGTTTATCAGATATGAAGCTTTCTTTCCTGTCTATATGATTTAACACTTGTCACTGAGTCTGACTGATACTGATGTACTGTGCATTGCCATTAGAGCAATGGATCTGCTAAATATATTGTTGAAATCAGTTCACTCTGCATCTAGTACCAATTAATATATATAACAGAGCATGCTTAGCACTGATCTGGTCTGAAGAAATGTGACACACCTCAGGAAGTCAGGTTGGCCTGTGAATTTAACAAAACATAATATAGGGACATAAAGAGATACTTTAATAATTATATAATATAAAATGACACCAGCATGAAAAACATGTTATGGTTTGGCCTTTTTTGCTTTCCTGTGAAAATTAGTGCACAAGAATATGAGAATATAGTGCAAATAAGCTGGTGCAGTATTGTGGCTCAAAAAAACTGAAACTCTATCTTACATCTATATTCCCCAGAATTGGGAAATATAAGCCTAACAGAATGCAGCACCACCTGAGGCTTTTCTCCTCCCCACCCTCCCCCTGCCTCCCCTTGGACTCCCACCGGGA
>JAIPMN010040263.1:0-11823 GCA_020650975.1 Apostichopus californicus
CCGGTCGGGCGTAACCGCCACAAGTGCTTGCCGACCGGCACTCAGAGTAAATCAGCATCCTACCGACCGGCACTCAAGCTTCCTACCGACCGTCACAAAAATCAGTGAAACTTGTATTAAATGAAATCAAAATACACTGAAAATTACCTGTGTCAAACTCGAAATAATTTGTTCACAAATTTACCCAAAATAGGCCTATTACTATTCTGAATCAGAATTGAGAATACTTTAGTCCGATTCTCTAGCCTGAACAAAACCAAATAAAAACCTGGATAACTAGTAATACTACGAAACTATGATCATCAACGCAACGAGCGAGCCATAACTCACAAGCGCAGACACGGTAATCATAACAGCTGCATGCAGTTCACGTGTGAGTGATACGTACGAGAGCAGTGGCGGGGCGTCCATACAGTCAGGGGGCGGATGCCTCCCCCCTGACGGACTCAGATGGACTGCTGGCGCCCTTTTCACCTGTTTACCACTTTTTACTTATTCGCGATTATTGCCTTTTTTATTGCGCTCTCATCTACCTATAGACATTTGTCACATTTTGTTGGTATAATTTGGCGATTACACCTATTTATTCTTCGTTTATCTGCAAATTAGCCAGGCCCGGAAAGGGTCATTTCCGGCGATCTAGGGAGTATCTTTATTCAAAAAAATTCTGTACGCTACGCGCCAACCTGTGGTGGCGCTCAGCTTAGATAGTGTCGAAAGATGATCATCAACGCAACGAGCGAGCCATAACTCACAAGCGCAGACACGGACAGACCATTCTCGCCCCTCCTGACCGATACCCATAGCTCCGCCACTGTACGAGAGAGCAATCACACACATATTTACTGGGGTAGAATAGAGCCACCTAAAGGTATTGAAATCAACTAAAACCCTGTATCTGCAGGGGCTTCGCCCCTCGAACCCCACCAAGGGCCCCTGGACCTCACGCAGAGGAGGGCTCGCTATGCTCGCTGGCTGGCTTCGCTCGCCATCGTCAGACAAATTAGCCGCCACTCTCTTCAAATTAGCCGGCACTCACTTTCTCCTGGCTACAACACTGTATATATATATACATTGGTATTTGGGTTTACTTCAACGCATGATAGCTGGGACTTAGGTTTACCTCGGGGATAGGTTTACCTAAGTCTAGGGTCTTCTTGTTCAATGAATTTCACTTCCTTTGAAGAATGATAATTTCGAGTTAAGAGAAAACCTCATTAACTTTTCAGTTCCGAAGTAACTAGAAAAAAATCGTTCATTAAAACGGTAGAATTTACCCTTAAAAGTGCAGGTAATTCCGAAGGGTATATAACAGAATTACGTAGTAGATATAAGTGGTATTTATGTTGATCCCAACTTTACACCTCGATTTTGACCAACTGCGGCTATATATAGTTCCGAAATTTAAGGTTCCTCTAATTACACTGAAATCTTCACGTTTTTACTTTTTCTTCCATTAATTTGGAATATTTAAGAAAATAAGAGTTTCTTTTTTAACTGGCAAATTTACACGTAACGAAACAACGCCCCCATACATAAGCAGTTCTTTCTGTGTTCGGTGACAGGACACTCGATCGAAATCGTATCGTTACTATCACAAAAGCGTACATTCAACGTTAATAATGCATGTGGGCCTAGCCAGGTAGTCTACAGAGGAAAATGCCGCGGGTTACCGTAAACGTTGCCCATTTGAAGTTGGCTTTTGGAAATTTGGTGGAGTATTCGCATTGTAAGTAGAGTTTCGGATATATTAATAAAATTTAGAGTAAATACCTTCATGCTGAACACAAATAAAGTTAGACCATGGTTACACTTAAGTTAAGTTAGACTTAGAGTAGACTAGGCCTAACGTTAGTCATAAATTAGGCCTAGTATTAGTATTACAGGATATGGTAAATCACAGCTGCCTGCTACTGCTTGTGCTGATACTAGTAATATAAAATGTGATAAATCAATTAAAGTATATACTTGTAACAGACTGGCCAACCTACAAATATTGCAGCCTGGTGATCTTTCAGATCTTTTAAAGTAAAGGCTTAATAATTGACGCACCTCCAAATACTACTAGCAACGATACAGCAGGCAACCATAACTTTTTGCAGTCAAGCAGAGTTACATATTTCATGAGTTTGAATCCATTTCAGATATATGCTGATCAAATAGTGTTTTTGCATGTTTTGGGACATTTGGAAATCTTACTCCCAAAAAATAACCAAAAATACCTCAATATAATACCACTGATCTTTCTGAGGTTAGAGGCTCAGAGCATAGCAAACAGCATCCAAAGATAATGGATGTTTACTTAGGCCTTCACTACAGTAGCTTATCGACAAATGTTTCAATTTAGGGGTATGAAAGAACTTGCATTCTTGCAATGCAATTTTAATCCATTTCACGAAATATAAAGCTTTGGGTATGTCTCAATCTCTCTGCCATAAAATAAGGCCTTCAGAAAGTCACAACTCCACAAAAACAGATATACAAGCAAACGGATCACTACAGTAAAATTAAGGGCCTGATATATTCCATATTCCATTAAACGAGTTACAAAAGTTTAAAAATGTGAAAAGATTTGCCGTCTCGGTACAATATTAATGCCCACAGTATATATCCTCTGTACGTGTGCATCATTTAGCCCTTTGGGTAGCAGTGGTGTGTCATTGGTTCTGCTTCAGAGAACTAAGTCACACAGGGCCTCAGTGTAGCAGTGTACAACAATTTTTTGTAACATGAGTTTTTTCCCCTGCACCTATGGGGTGAATCACGGCTGAAGGTAAACAATTGAGTATGCATATTAGAATAACAACTTAACAAGGCAATCGTGGCTAATTAATTTAGGCATTTTGATAGTAACATGATGATGGGGGTAGTGTTAATAGTGCTGAAGTAATAGCTTGATCATAATTTTTCCTCAAAGTCCCACAATGCCGTCACGGGGTGATCTACAGTCACTTCAGCACTTGAGCAAATTCCTTGTCCTTCACTTAGCCTTGTGGGTAGTAGTGGTGTGTCATTGGTTCTGCTTTAGAGAACTAAGTCACACAGGGCCTCAGTGTAGCAGTGAACAACATTTTTTTGTAACATGAGTTTTTCCCCCTGCACCTATGGGGTGAATCACGGCTGAAGGTAAACAATTGAGTATGCATGTTAGAATAACAAGGCCATCGTGGCTAATTAAGTTAGGCATTTTGATATTAACATGATGATGGGGGTAGTGTTAATAGTGCTGAAGTAATAGCATGATCATAAGTTTTCCTCAAAGTCCCACAATGCCGTCATGGGGTGACCTACAGTCACTTGAGCACTAAGGAGTTTTTGCAAAACGAGCAAATTCCTTGTCCAAAATTGCTAGGTTTGATCCAGTTTTACTGAGTCCCATAACAAAAAACACAGTCTGTGATATATCAATGGAAAGGTACAAGTGTAAAGATTCAATGTAACACATTTGAACGGATTAGAGGATGTTAAAAAACCACCAGCTATGCATTTTAAGGAACTAAACAATACATCATTAAACCTTGCATTGGGTTCACACTTGCTCACAGTAATGAGTTATAAATTTGCTCCAATGTTATCAGTTTCTCCATCTTTAAAAGCTATTAATTAGGTTAATCAATGGTCTCACATATTAGTGCAATCACAGAAGTTTAATTTCAATCAGGTTTTAATGCCAAGGGAATCCAGACCTATTTCATACAAATTCATGGCTCCTATAAAAATAATTTATGATAAAATCCAGCATACATATTTGCAACAAAAGTAGTTTCATATTGGGTATCATGTCCAAATAAAAGCTCTTGTTTGTATTCAGTTTTCATACTTTAAAAAATGACCATCTGTTTGCAGCAATTTGGTGTTAGTAAGTAACATGAAAATGCACAAGACTAATGTTCAACAGGCACTAGATAGTTCTCATGTCCATAGCACAAACCAGGGAGTTGTTCCATAACAACTCCCTGCACAAACAGGCTAGTATGATCAGAGTTGTTATTGAACAATAACAACTCCCTTGTAAGATGTAAGCACTGTACTGTGTGACAAAATACTTAAATGCATACATGTGGTAACATGTTGCTACGATCCAATACTAGCTGGTTGGGTGTATAAATAGATAACCATTATGCAAAATGCACTGCACATGGTTTCCATTATGTAATATGTTTTGTTTTATGAATTTGTCAATCTGACATATAGGCTACTGTATATGTGTAGGCTACATACATGTACAACTTATTTTATCTTAATAATACAGCAAAACACTATTGAGAACTGTGACAAACAACATTTTCAAAGTGACAATTGGGGATCTAAAAAGACCACTGAAAGCCTTCTGTAGCTGTATAACATTAAATATTAAATATTAAATATTAAATATCTCTGCAAGCTACCCTGGCTTGAGATGTATGGTTTAAATAAGGTTTTCACAAGTTTGCCTTGTTGACCCAACCACTGGCCTAGACATACCAAATAATAGATCTATCCATGCTTTGATTTGAGTTTTCACAATTTGACAATTTTTACCTAAATTACCTTCACCTTCACCAAAAACAATAGGCTTCTTGTACTTGTGATGCATCTATGTACATACCAACTATGAGATCTGTCCAATAAAGCTTACTGTCATGAGAAACTGTGTTTACAAGCTAGGATCACAAACACAGTACTCCCACCAACGCACACGCACACATATGCCGTCATGAGTGCAAAGTTTCCACATCCTTGAAACCAAAAATTAAAAATGAACTCAGTCATAATGCCAAAGTCTGTGTACACCAGTAGTCCTGAGCTTAAACTCCAAATAATCATAATAATAAAGGAGACTTATATTGCGCCAAATCAGTAAACAAAAGTCACTGCTCAAGGCGCTTTACAAAGAAAGTAAATTAATTTACAAAAGAACAAGTGAAAAAATGGGTCTTAAGTAGACTTTTGAAAGTAAAAGGTTTATAGCATGTTCGAATGTGATCTGGTAACTTGTTCCAGAGATAAGACCCAGATTATTCAAAGCTTCTGTAACCATAGGTCTTCAAGCGTGGTTAAGGAACAGTTAAATACAGTTTGTTGGAGGAACGAAGTGTGCGAGTTGGAATATAAGGCAAGATACGTTGTGACAGGTATACAGATACGTTGAGGGACTAAATGATGGTATACATAGTCTAGGGTGCATGCAATTTTTAAGTAAATGAACTGCATGCGGGATGAGGCATTGAACCAGGCATGAATACTCAGTCAATCTTTTGAAGTGATTGCATGCTAAATTCCTGGGTACAACTTACATACCAAATAATAGATCAATATTCAAACTTAGTAGTGTGGCATTTTTCTCAATTGTTGCATATGCGGTTTCCATGAAAAAAGTGATAGCTAAATTAACTAAACTGACATGAATATTGACGACATGTACACTAAGTATTGACATCAAATAGGGAACTGCACTGTCAAAACTTCCACTTGCAATTTATGAAACAATTATCTGGACATATTTATGTTCATTCTCTTGTCAGAAAAGATGGCTTAAATTTGGCACAATTTGAGGAATGCAGAATGAGAACACCATAGCCGAGTTGCTCCACTTTATTGCAATAAGTACCGGGCTGCAACTTCAAGGTCGACACAGGATATCATAATAACTTTGAGCTGCTGGTTCATGCTGACCATGGGATGCAGCGAGAAATGGCTTATATGGAAATAAGGAGCTCCTACAAGCATATATTGCAAACATCCCCAGTTGTCTTCAATATTTAGTAAGTATTGACTGTGAGATATATTTTAAATCCCTATGACCTGGAGTTAGTTTTCTAAAGTCTTCCCTGTAATATCCCTAAGTCTGATCACTACACAATATACATGATATGAATTTACTGTATTAAGTTTCAACACGAACAAAGATGATGAAAATTTGCTGTTGTTTTTCCAAAAAATGTAAACGATCTAAGGCAACGGCTAACCAAGTAATGTAAGAAAGAATTTCCACTCCCCACCAAGTCCACTGCCAAAACTGTTGTTTTACTTTGCTACTTGCACCATCATAGAATGTTATCAATATTGAAATGACTTTATGTGTAGTCTTTGAAAACCAAATGTACTGTAAATCTGGCAGGCTGGAATGAATTGTAGGTAGGATTGTGAAGCAAAGTCTTGAGGTGTTAACACACCATCACATTTTAACCTTGATTATGATGTGTTTATTTGTACCTTTTGCAAGACACTTGCAACTATGTGAATATCGAAATGTGAGGCTTTTAAAAAATATTCACAGTTAAACTTTGACATATGATTGAAATATTGTTTTGCTTTGTTGTAGGTTTGCAAGAGCTGATGAAATTTCTCCACAAGAGAAGGAAGTACTGTCGTCAATAAAATCTGCAGACAGAAGAATATTCTTACTGAAGATCAACATTTTCAATGAAAGGTAAGGCTTTCGATTAAAATCGGACAAACAACTTCTGTAGATACAATGATGACTAGATTCATATGTCATTGCTTGGAGCCAGGTACG
Source organism: Apostichopus californicus (assembly GCA_020650975.1). NCBI lineage: Eukaryota > Metazoa > Echinodermata > Holothuroidea > Aspidochirotida > Stichopodidae > Apostichopus > Apostichopus californicus. The sequence goes on from JAIPMN010040263.1 coordinate 6,500, forward strand.
GTGCATTCTATGAGTTTGAATTTTTCTTTTTAGTTTCTGGACAGGTATATGGCATGCGTACAATTTAAAATTTGTTAATGAATTTTCTTCCTTCACAGCATCATAAAATACATTATTAACAATCCATTTTAACAATGTCTTATGTTGATGTATTGGAGAATAATTTTCGTTAGTGAAACAAAGAGTTTAATCCTACTCATTGCATTAACTATTATTCATGTAACGCCCTTACTTCACTGTATCAAATAATACATTGATTCACCAATCCATTATTCCAGTTGTAATGCTGCTGGGAGGGGAGACCAAGGTCCTTCAATACTTCAGTTATATATCCAATAAATGCTAACTAGAAGCTCAATAATGCTACCCACGAAGGGGATGTTGGGTCTAGCAAACCTTAAGTCTAGTGGACCCTCAATCTAATGGGCATCCCCTTGTTGGTACTGCATTTGGTATCCTTTTGTTAATGAAACTAATAGTTTCATCCCAGTCATTATGTTGAGGGATGCTCTTTATTAAACTCCCTTACTTCACTTCATCGTATTGGTAATCCATTATTCCAGTTGTAATGTTGCTAGTACTGTATTTGAGAATCCTTTTGTTAGTGAAACGAAGAGTTTAATGCAATCCATTACATTTAGGAATACTCTTTAATTCTCTACCTTCACAACATCATATAATAAAATATTAACAATCAATTATCGTTTTTATATTTTTATGGCAGAGCTGTAGACGAGTCCAATTAACCAGAGTCCGAGCCAAGTCCGAGTCCACTTGGTCTGAGCCAAATCCAAGACCCCTCAAGTCCGAGCCGACTCCAGATTTTCAAATATGATCACCTTTGGTAACAAAACTTGAAATGTCATTATAATTATGCAGCAAGCTCTTTCTGATTCATAAATGTTCAAACCAGGCGCTTAACTTTCAAACCATGCAGGGAGAGGCAAAATCATATTCAAATCGGGCCCACCGCCAGGTTAAAACAGGCTTGGGAGAACCCTGCTCTAGTAGAAGTGATATTCTAGTTACATTTAGGATCGCTCATTCATATTTTCAAATCATCATCATTGTCATGGTTGCTACTTTTTCTGATGTTATCATCATTTGTGAATTATTGTTATTGTTGCCATGTTACATTTGCCAGTATCAATTTTGCTTATTGATCTCTCAAAATTGCAGAGTAGAAGGAAGAAATGTTAACTAATAGTTATTATACCATATGTTCTTGGTTTCTAAATTGTTTACGCTGAGGTCGGTATGAACAGAAGTGTTTATAATAGTTGTTCTTCCTGTTAAAGTATTTTATGAATCATTTTATAAATTTTATATTTATACTAGAATTTGTAGTAGGTGTTGGTTTCATTGAGGGTCAAAGGCTACTCAAGGTCAGTAGAGTAACATAGAGCATCTAACTCAACAAGGAAAAATTGGTAGTCCTATGTAGTGTATATAGGTTTCTGACATTGAGTACTATTCTATATATTGTTCAGTATAGCAGAAGCCCACGTGAGGTAACTAGATATTTGAAACTGAAAGCCCTGTTAACATGATAATTCAAAATTGGAATGATGAATGGAAGTTTGTATGCAGTTGTATCATGTACTGAGTTCACGCTAATGCTTTAAGCCAAGTCAAAGGTTATTTGAGGCCAATATAGGTAAAAATCTGAAAACCTTCAAAGACAGGCTTGTACTCGTTCATACTACCTGACTAGTAGCCGCTTTAAAGCTGAATCTTAGGGCTAATAATATATTTACCAGAACAAGTAATGTACCTCAAAAGACTTCTGAAGCTCTTTTGAGCCACATTCAATACTGCAGTGTATTTACTTCATCATTCTTTTATCAAATTTACTCCAAATTGCTAGTTTCATGTTCTGGCATATGGACCTGAATGTTGCATGAGTGCTGTAACTGATTTACAAGCTTGCCAAAGTCTTCAAAAGAGAATAGGGTGTTGGGATAAATAGTTGAAAATAATATAAACAAAATTGTACCATATTTGGCTTTTCTTTTTCCCCATATTTTGCCACTGCTTGAATAACACTAGTTGATAGGACTTTTTGTGAGCTCCACATTTGACAATACGGTACAGTAAACTTCAACTGCATCTTGTTGGCAACATCCTAACAAAGTTTCAATAAACATAATGTTTCTATAAAAATGGACATTTCAGCAGGACATTTAAGCAGGAGGCATTAACCAATTCTGCTATCGTTATATAGGTCCTTCATAAAATGCCAGTTAAAGAACTTTATTACTTTCTTGGAAAGGTGAATTTTATTGTCACATATATCATCTGTCAAATAATTAGTTTCCTACCTGTCCAGCCCCCCCCCTACTCTATTTATCCCCAGTAGTTTACAGATACTGGAACAAAACAGTTTTTGTGGCAAATAAGGCTAAATAATGTGGTTTGAGGTATGGAGCATTTACCTATATTTCCCTTTCGAATCTAGATAGGAGGAAGTAGCAAACAATGCAAGGAAAACATGAAGTTCAAATGGATGCTTTAATTGCTTTTACCCAAAACATTGCTATATTCATTGATAAATATAGTTCACTTCAAATTCAGTACCGTTATAAAAATGCAAAAGAGATATGATATTGATCTACTTTCTGTATTTAGACCATCGCAGGTGAACAAGTTTAACAATGGTTTTGAGTTTGACTGTATGTAGAAAACACCCGTTACATAAGGAACCTCAGATACAGTGTCGTGTAAACACATATCACTGCTAGGAGCTGTTTAACAAACAGCAAAAGAAAAATGTATTACATAACTGTCAAGAGATTTTCAGAACTCCACTCCTTCAACAATATTTACAGTGGTGTAGACTTTAAAGCAATGCAAGGGCAACAACTGCCTATCACTTTAAGAAATTTCCAAGTGCTTTCATTTCTAGCAATTGCATATGTTCAAAAGAAAAATTACAAATTAAAAGATGTGGTCTTTCCAACATGTTACCACATCTCCTCCCCCGCCCCACTCCACCATCAAAAAAGTATTGCATGTACAGCAGTAACCCTTTTTGTACATGTGCAATATATAGGGCAGAGCCTTACTCATGATTTGACCAAGCCCTTTATACATTTGATTAGCACAGGTTATGTCAGTGATATTCAGTGGTAATCACATCAATGCTTAGAACATGTGTCTCATGGTAAATTTTCTAGTTGATAGCATGAATGTTAAGGAGCTGAAGTTGCAGAGGTTGCTTTGTTTATATGTTTTTGAAAGTAACATGAAATTTCATAAAGTTGATTTTTTATGAAAATATTTGCATTTATCAAACAGAAAGAAGACATAATGATTTCTGCTATTGTGTATTATCTCTGCCTCTTATGTTAAAATTGTGTTCATTGGTTGGTCCTTGTACTTCGAACATATTGCTCCTTAACTCAGCAAACCTATATTCGATCTGAATATGCTAATTCAGACAGCTTACTGTTATGACTTGCTGGGTGAGAAATAGGGTTTTCCTTTGATGCAAAATTCCAGTTATCGCTATTGTTGACAAACATGACTAGCTTTGGTTGAAGTATGAATTTCATTCATTATACTAAACTTTCGCTCACACTTTTTCTATGTATTGGACCAAAAAGAACTTTTAATTTGGAAATGGCAGTATGGTTCGTGCAAGCACCGTGGGGAATATATTAAATTAAACAATGCTATACTTTTTTTCTTCTTCATAAGGGTTGCAAACTTTGACCTGCGCTAACATCAAATGTTCTAGGATCTCCCTAAATAATAGGGTAGAATGATAACCTACTGTAGGTTAGTGCAACATAGATTTACAGGTTTTGGAGATTTGTTTAACCCATATCCCTGTTGTCTGATATGAGATTAATGTGGCACCTCATTGCCAAAAGTGTAATATTGAATATACCTACTGCATGTTCTAGCAAGTTCTCGACCATTATTGGCACTGGATGAATTTGCATCATGCCAACTATGTCAGGAGCCATTTCTTTTAATCTTGCAAGGCTGGTCTGTAGAGTTTCAGCTAATTTGATGAAAAGCCTTGTAGAACCAGGGATGTGTTATCTAGAGATGGATATACAACGAAAAAAGCTAAGACTTTAAGCCGATCGATGAAGAATTCAAATACTGTGTAATCCTATCCTACTTCAAAGGTGTGGTCGACAGGTTTCCTAGTTTAAAATTACTGGTCCTTTCAGATTTGCAACTTCATCTTGAGTACTTTTTTTTTGGTCACATAGTAGCTTGAAACAATTGAAAGTTGGAGACAGTACTTTGAAGATATGTGCTTCGGCACCATGTACCCAGTGGCGTAGCCACGGGGTGTGGGGGGGGGGGCGACAGCCGGCTATGAAAGCTTGTCCCCCTAGTCGCCCTCCTACTGGTATTTTGGGTGTCAAAACAAATTACATGTGCGAAAAATATATCATTCATTGGTGTGAATGGTCTCGAATCTCCATGATGACCAATCATGAACGACCCTTCGACCGCGGACAGGCAGTAGGCTATAGTTACTGAAAAACCTAACGTGACATAGCGCATAGGCCGAGAAGACATCTACAGTAGTCGCACTGTACTGAAAATGCATGTTAACGACCGTCGAATTATATAATTCCAACTCTACAAGACTACAACACACATAATGTTTACTATCGAATCTGTGTGTTGGACTGTTCGGGCAAACTGCTTTTGTTTCTCTCTTTTAAATGGACGGTGACGTCACAATAGAAATGTGGTTTCCAGGTACTGGAATGCCAAAGAAGATGTTAAAAGGTAAAAAATGCTGATATCATACAGGTTTCTCACATCATTGCTCGCGTCATTGCCTCGATACTCTGTTACATTTTCAATCGGGTTTTCACTTCTGGGACGTACCCTGATGCTCTTAAAACCGCTAAAAACCACATTTTCAAGAAAGGAGACAATACTATCGATGAGAACTACCGGCCAATCAGTCTATCACCCTAATAATATTTCAGACGCAATCTTTGATGTCAGTTTGACATATAGTTCGGTCATTTCAGTATATTAAAAAATGCCATGTAAATCTTTCTTTATTTTCCACGCGCAATTTGCAGATTTGTCGAAAAATGTCAATGCCGGTATCAAACTCACAAAAGATATGTCATGATATTTCAAAGTAACTTACCAGATTGTTTTTTTTTCTTCTATTTCTCCAAACTATTTGATGACCATATTAAGACATGGGATCTCAAAATAAAGGATGTTGGGAACAATTTCCCGTACGCTTAGCGCCAACTTATGGTGGCGCTCCACTCAGATAGTAACAAGACGCCCTCCCAGGAAATGGTCAAGTCCCCCCAGCGCCCCCCCCCCCA
>JAIPMN010040264.1:0-15352 GCA_020650975.1 Apostichopus californicus
TGTGTGTATATGTATATGTATGTATTTACACATTGACAGAAAACCCCCACAAAATCCGTGTTTCATATCCAGTAAGCTACAAACTGATCAAACCCTTACATCATGGTGATCCCAACAGAGGAGATTTTGTACATTAAATTAGAAACAAAAATGATTTCAGCTCGATTACCATGATGACACCATTAAATATGCTCAGTTGCCAGTTACGTTCAGACCTTAATATGCAGATCTTTGCATCAATTTCTGTCACGCGAGAATTCCTTTAAGCGCATAGTTTGAAATATGACGATAACCAGGTAAAGTTCTTTCACAGAAAAAAAAAAAAAAAAAACTAGTGAAAATCGGTTCCAAATCGATGTGAAATCGGTCTCGGTCAGAGTCGGATTCGGTGCGGTCTTTCACCAATGAACCTATGAGTAATAAACAAAACTGAAGCAAAGGAAACAAAACCGTTCTCTCTGTTTCTCCATATGTTTACATTTTTACAATAAAGGTAATATTAGGTTAAAGAAATGCTAGTGTGCTGGGGGTCTTGTTCTCGGGATTTCCAGCGGGGTACATTCCTCTGAAACTGAAATCCTCCTTGAAAATGTATTTCTGTGATAGAAAATCGCTTCAGGAGGACAAGAAAGATGTACAAACGCTGCAGTTGAAGCTGTTCCAGTATCCCTATCAGGGTTTAGAGCACATTCCAGAGAACTGTAATCCTTCTTGCTGAGATGACAATTTGTCGTAATTATTAAATAACCTATAACAGAGTATATATGTAAATATAACACAAATTGCGGAACGCTGCATGGTCAGACGGTGCAATCGGTCCCAGAAAGGCGTTGCGGTCTCGAAATCGATCTACACCCGCTTGGAAAATGATTTGTACTTTTCAAGAAAAGTCACCCAAGAAAGAACCTGGGCATGAAAACATCATGATAATGTACGACACTGGTCACTGTAACATTGTTAAAGTATTGAACTGTAAGTATAATCGACTTCGTACACTCGTTAAAATTTGATTGCACTAAGTACGAATGACCAAAAATATTTGACAAGAAGCGAAAGCATTAAAGTTCGATGTCAGTGTCGCTTATATTCACGTCATTAACATTTTGATGCAACTGAGCCACACGCATATATTCGATGTATAAATTAGCAATGCCATTGTAAATCATTGTAAAAGACGCACAAAAAAACAACGATTAATAATTTTAATACGCATCTTAAATATATGCATACGAAGCAATATGTGTATCACAGCTCGCTTATAAAACTTAGCAATACATAGTTTGCAATGAAGGATACATTAGTGTCATGCGATAATAGTTTCCTTTCTAATTTACTGATGTTTACCAAGCTAATTAACCCATTTTTTTATCTTTGCTTTACTGTTGTGAGATGGTATTGTATATTAGATTGTATTTTTTTCAGCCCGTAGAGATGTAGTCGAGTCTAGCTGATCGCAGTCCGAATCCTGAGTCCGAGACAAGTATGAGTTCACAGCACGACGAGTCCGAGAAGTTCGATTCCATAGCACTGAACCGACTTACGTCCCTCATCCCATATGCCTTCAACCCCGCCACTCCCTTACTTCTGCCCAGGCCATAAAACTATATTCACCTACATCATGTTTGATATGCTCAGTAATATCTGTATATTGTCACGCGTACGGGGATGTACGAGAAGTATACACGAAATATAAATAATTTAGAACTGAGGGTCACTCTCCGTTTATTTTATTCCTTATTGTGCCCGCTTCGAACCACCGCTTGTTCCTCTCTGAGCTCTTTTGTTACCATTTAAACGACACATACAAAATACATACCAAATATACAAAAGAGACATTTGTCACCGTGTTTCCTTCGATTTGACTGAAATTTCGTAAGAGATTTTTATGTCATTTAAGTTCACAGTTATTCATTTTCTGTAAACGTAAAACATGCTACTTGAACTAGAGCATTTTTCCAACTTTGCTGAAATGTGCACATAACGTTTCATTTATTTTATTTCATGTATTTTATTTATTCATTCCAGTATAAATATAACAATTATAAAGAGGAGTCATAAAATACGTTAACAGGAAGAATAACTGAGATGAAAGAGGGAAAAGTGAGATGATAGGATCTCATATAAAATACATCTACACATACGAAAGTTAATATACAACACGATATAACAAACAAACTACAAAAAAAAATTCTAACAGCTTGGATTGAATCTATAAAGCATCACGGTATATAAAAGAGGAAAATTCAAACTCTCATCGATGTATACTTCCAAGTACTCAGTTTTGGAGGTTGTAGCTACCTCAGATCCCTCAATAATAATTATATTACGTTGCTATTTTGATAGAATGAGACCTTCATATTTTATGTTTTGTTCCCAAAACACATTTCCTTTGATTTTTAGGACTATACCATTTGCAGAACACTGATAACTTAATTAATCAGTTTCGACAGAGTTTGCATAATACAGCAATAGTGGTCAACCGAAGTTTTTCAGGTATGTAAAACAATTTTCGTCATGTGAAGGCCCAAAACAATGGCCTTGATTACACTTCGGACATCACCATATAACAATATTTAGAGTTCATTGATGTAGTTTATACGGACTGTGTTTATGGTGTTTCTGAACGTCGTTACTCCTACTTGGAAGCAAATTCCGTAAAGATGGCTTGTATACTGAAGTAAATTTAATCCTTTTACATATACGATATGGTCACATCTTCGCTCCAAGAGAGGACGCTATATCTGTATACCGTTACCCCATTAGTCATCCTCAACCCCGGTCATGTAAACATCTAATTTTCATAATATATAAATCTATCTATCTATTTCTATCCAGCTATCCATCTATCCACCTATCCATCTATCTATCTATCTTATCTAGAAAAAGCCCACTTCACAGTGTTAAATTTACAGTCATAGCATTTAAATATTAAACTTCGTCCAATCATGAATACTAATGTGATTAAATTTTATCATAATAACAATGTACATATCGCATACTAACACCATTCATATAAAGTATGAAAAATATGAATTACAAACTTTATATTAAGCCCTGACCACTCATTAATATTCATATAAGGGAACCATAAAACAAATATGGCATATCTGCTCATCAAAATGCCTAAATTATGTAGGTATGATATGCCACTATTTCTTGTTTGCGAGCTAGCTGTCACTAACACACATAGTACACACGCCTATAAATACACACACGTCATCATTGACTGTATAAATTATCGAGCCTCCGGCGTCGAAACCGAAAACTATACTCCAGCAATTTAAAACTACAAAGGATTCTTGAGCAGCAATATAACTGAGTATGTATATGATAAGTTGTGTAAATCCCATGGACAGAAGTTGCACGTTAACTTCCTGGTTATGATAAGCAAATACATATGCAATTTCATATTGTTGTGTATAAAGCTGAACTATGTGAAGGTTTTCTGTACTTTCTGTGGAAGAAATTTGACAATAGCTAGGTGTAGAACTTTAAAACAAATCACATAAAAGGTGGAGCAGTTAATAATTAGAATAACCCCTATTGTGCACTTTTAGCCTCCATAACGAACGAATGGCCCAGCTGATATTATATACATGTTATAATCATAGTAATTTTTCCTGTGCAGCTCATATTATACCCACATCAACACAACTGAGCAATCCTTGATTTACCCGCACAAAATTGGCACATTCCAAAGTCATGTAAAACCACACGCGAGAAACAGTCAGTCATCCTAAGGTTAATCCACTTCAATGTACCTATTTGAAGCTAACATGCAACCCACATTAATTGGACAAGGTCTAGGCTAAAGCGGTGGTTTTAGCTCACGTATTTCTGTCCACACATATTTAATACAACTACCATCGCCGCTAGTATATAATCCATGGTTAGCCCTCCCTACTTTAATCCCACGTTTTTCAACCTGCATGGGGTCTCTGTGGATGTGATTGCTATGTATGCTTTTCCTCCAACTCGTTATCCAAATTACTGCGTAAGCTACGCTAATATGAATGAGGCCAAAACCTAAAGCCTACATAATTGTAAATTTAACATATAAATATTGACAAATTTGAAAACTGCGCCCAAAATAATGCTCGATGTACATGTAAACTCCGACCCAGGTGTGTTGATAATACACCTCGAGCGAGGGATATCCCACAATGACGATATTTAGCGTTAGGCCTACAAAGTATACTTTAGCGGTAACATAAAGTAAGGTTAGCACATCGAGACGTTACAATCACGAATTTGTGGGCCGTCTAGGGTTATCAAAGAACTAAATGAAAAAAACAAAACATACATATATATATAAACTGTGCCTGATCATGATGTTCACCCAGAGATTTCTTCCCTTCGGTAACCCAAATAACTTAGCCATGCATAAGATTTCATATTTTTCATATTTATTTGTTTTGCCACAAAAGTACAAAGTGGAGGGAAGTCTTCCATAAAGCTTAAAAGCTTAACAATGTGGAAGACTCCCTGAAGAAAGAAGAGAAGAGAAAAACAAAATATATATGTGTATAGATACATATACATAAATATAAGTACAAATTAAATGTTCAATATATATATAGTAATTACATACAGGTATAATTAAGTTTAAGTCAGTAACTAGCTATTATTTCCTTACAAAACCACTTCTTAAAGGATGTGACTGATTCTTTACTCTTTAAATCGTTCGTTAGCAGATTCCATGTTTTTGTTGCACGGTTTTGTAGGCTTAAAGTTCCAATGGTGGTATTGTAGAGATTATAGTGGGCATGATTAGCATGCCTCGTGTTATGATTATGTACATCTCTGTTACTGGTTAAAAAATAGTCAAAGGCAGCTGGTAGTAATCCATTCCAGGTCTTGTAGGCAAATAATGCAAGCTTAACTTTAATGAGATCGTGCAGTTTTCGTAAGTTGAGTTTCTTAAATAGGGGATTGGTGTGCTCACGTGGGGCTAAGTGTGTTATGTGGCGAATGGCTGCCTTTTGGAGTATTATAAGATTGTTAAGGTTGGTGTTGTATGTACCAGACCAAATAATGGAACAATAAGTGAGATGCGGGACAATCAGGGTCTGGTATAGTGTTCTGAGTACTATGTTCTCCGATAGATAATATTTCAACTTAGATAATATGCCAACGTTCCGTGCAATTATACTGCATATAGTTGAAATATGGTTGCGCCAGCTAAGTTTACAATCAATATTTACACCTAAAAACTTAGTAGTATAAACTTGCTTAATTATTTTCCCATCCATACATATATCTTTATTCCAAATAAGTGTATTACGAGTATTAAAGACAATGTAATTACTTTTTTTGTACATTTAGTGATAATTTATTGGCTGAAAACCAATTACAGAATCTATTTAATTCATTTGACACGTTGGAAGATAATGTGATTATGTCGTCGCTCTCGAAGAAAATACTGGTGTCATCAGCAAAGAGAATGATTTTGGCTAGTTTTGAGACAAGACAAATATCGTTAATATATAGAATAAATAACAAAGGGCCTAAGACACCGCAACGAATTTTAGCAAGATCGGATCTAGAGTTTTTATACAAGGTATACTGATATCTGTTCGAAATATAGCTTTCAAGCCAGTTGAGAGTAGTTCCTCTAATGCCGTATGAATATAATTTATTGATAAGGATGGTATGATCGATCGTGTCAAACGCCTTCGAAAGGTCGAGGAATACACCTATGCAGTTTTTGCCATTGTTAAGACTAGTATGTAAACTGTTAACTGCATCTGCCTATCTGCATAACCTATGTATAACCCAAATGTGACCCAATCAGTCAGTCCAGCGTTATCTCACACTAATGTGACAGTTTCTAACCTCCACAAAACCCACATGGGGGACATGTTTGTATTACATGACATACTCACATTGATTGCCCATGTACCCACATGGAACACAGCTGAGTATCACTTGATTAAACCACACTAATTTGCTGTTGTAAAATCCCATGAAAAAACCAGATTGGATTCAATCAGTCATATCATGGTAATCTAACGCTAATTTGCCTATTCGTAGCTCTCATGAAAGCCGCATGGGTGTCAGATGGTATACTCTCAATTCCAGCCCACATGAAACACAACTGGGAATCCCTTGGTTTACCTATATAAGTTGCTCATGTCAACATGTCAAACCTCACATCGAACGCAATCATTCGTCCCAGAATGAACCCACATTAATTTAACCACTTACAGCGCACATGGAACCAACTCATATTTAATGCAAAAAACACGATGCTCAACAAGGTACTACAATGTTAGCTCAAGCCCAGTTCACCCCACGTTCGCCACATAAAACCACATAGGGCCAACAAGGTTGCTGTGGCTGGGAAATGATGCCTTTGGATGCATGTTTAGACTATAACATAGGTCTATATATTAAAAAGCTTTATTTTCCACGTCTGAATGCACAAACGTCCTATCACCCCATTCCCAGCCCCGCCCTTGCCTACGCTACGACCAACTAACTAATGTCATTGTACAAAACCGCTGTTTCATGCTGACTTGGAACGAGATAGTCTTCCTTGTCGTATGTAAATGAAGCAACTTCATTGATATCAAAATATTGTTCTGTTTCTGTCTCTGTTTGTTGTTGTAAAGTTATCGATCGCGCGTACAACATGTCTTCATTCATTCGTCGATGTTGCATATTCATTCTTTCAGGACTTACTGTAGTCGTGTAAGTGACAGGAAGCGGTGACTGTGTGTTACCCTGAGAAGATAAGTTAGAGCGTGTCTGTCCTGTATCCGTTACTGACATCGCAGGAATCTGCTGGGTTTTAAGTACCCCGATAAGTACAAGAGCTATAGCGATGATGACCAATATGACGAACACTATCAATACCGCTATTATTGATGTAGGGGGATGTATATGCTCGTATGTACTCGCGGAATCGATTGTGGCATTTTGAGACACCGTAATTCCTCCATACGAACCCCTACACTGAATAGTTATTGGTAGATCGATACTTGATCCATAATCGAAAATCTTCAGCTGTAATGAATCATTGATCCGAGTGATATTATAATTCCAATCGTCGAGAGGAATATTGGTTCACTCTAATACAACTCCACTCACATTACTGGTACACATGAGAGTAATGTTTTCTGTACTGTTTGTGGTGATTGTATAATGAGATGGATGAATCGATACCGAGAATACCGGTAGCATCAATGGTCCGAAGGAACAAGATTTATTGTAGCTCTGATAGGGAGCAGGTAGCTGTTGTGTGACAGTACATACAAAGGTGCTGTTAGTAAACGATGAATCCAGATATGATGAATAAGAAAGTGATACAGTCTCATTTGTTTCATAAATCGTTACATTTTTGTCACTTATGTTGTTTATCTCATCATCTCCATGATTGACAGATACTGACATGTTAACTGGTGGATTTGCTTCTTCAGACAGACAACTAAAATAGAACGGCTTTTGAAACGAATCGAGGAAGAATGTTGTAGACGTGTAGCTTGAATTACACACAGGATAATCCTGTGATGGACTGCTTAATACTTCTATCTTCAGAGACCTCGGGGGCAAATAGCACGTATAAATGTCAGCATGTTTCTTCTCTACTTGTTTAATGCTTAGTGTACAACTTGTTTCATTGCATACGAAATCAAATTCATCTGATACCGATTCGACCAGTGTCCCGGAGTCAACCAGGTGTGATTCTGTGGTAAAAATGTTCATTTTATCAATATCTTTTGGGCTACATAAAAGGCTAACCCTATCGCCTTGCAAAACTGTATATATCTTCCTAGGATCTTCAAACTGTATCGTTCTATTTACAACAACTGCTTCCATACATAAAAAAAATGCGAAATGTACCAGAACCAGAAGTATTGAAGCTAAAGTCATCTTATCACCCGTTAATTTGTTTCTGTTCTTCGTGTAGGTGAGAGGTACTACCAAAAACTGGAGATTAAAAGAAAAAAAAAGAACATAAAATGGTATATTAACATCTTTGTTAATTAAAACAAATTTGTTAAGTCCCAAACACACTGGTTTCAATTTACGAAGCTTCTTTATAGGTAATAGATCACTAAGAGAGTGAAAAGCCTATCATTTGAAGGGGGCTAATTGGCCCGTCCAACTCAGTATATGAAAGTCATGTGTACATTTTGCAGGTATGTTTAGATATCAAATTGCTCATAACAACGACATGTCGATACGTCATAGTAACATCACCAACACAGTATTTTCTCGTAACACTGGGAACGGTGGACTGAATTGGTGGAACAGCAGGAATATTGTGTTACGAGTTGTCACCCAATGTCAATGTTCATGATGTAAGTAGAAGTGGGATTCTTAGCCATGAAATTCCAGTATGCGTGATATATTTCAACGTGCGACTGAACATTTATAGACCAAACCTCACTGAATAATTGGCAAAACAAATCCCCAATAAATATTTCGTAATGTCCTAGCTATTAACTGGGATGCCATCTATGTTTAATTCAATGACACTGAACATACGCGACGTTCTCTGAACACTGCAAACAGTTCGAATTTGGTTAAACATCGGCAGGCAAAATATATGTAGCGTCCCCTTGATACTCGAACTTTTGATCAAATCTGTATACGAGTGTGATTGTGTGAGACATAACGTATATGAAAATATTACCTTTGCTGCGTTTATGGTGTCTCCGATAGTTCTCCGAAATTCGTAGGAATTTAGCGAACACGGCCGATTAAATTAACGGCATTTGTTCAATGTTATCCAAACATGCCTGTAATGTTAACAACATGAAACGGAACCCATGTTCACGATAGCCATATAACAAAGAATATGCACAACTTGATCATTACATGTATATACACTGCAGACACTTTTAGCTGATATCGCACCCGTAGACAAGTCCATTATCACTCGGGGGTTAAATTTTTCAGTCGGGGCTATTTTGCATTTAGCCGAGAAAGAGTCGGACCACTACCACGGGTTTAAGCCCCACCCCGACCTTCTGCAACCTCACAAAAAGTACTTATTAGCTGAAAATTGCTAAAGGTTGAACTAAATATGTATCAGAATGCACCATTTGACGTCTCCCCCAATATTTTAGGTGAGGGGATATAGTATCTAATATCTCCCCAATATTTGGTGGCATTTTTTTTGTGTGGCTATAAATAGTAATAGTGCGTGGAATATTTATCCAAATCATATTTGGCGGTCGCTAAAACTTCATCTGGGGGCATTTTCGGCCAAATTTTTTATTTACGCTTCGCGCCAACTCATGGTGGCGCTACGCTTAGATAGTTTGCCTACAAGCTTCGCCCATCACTTGAAAAATACCTCGCTACGCGCCTGTCTTACTGTGTCACAATTTGTTACTAAATACCATCAAAAACCATCACAGACTTTCACCGAAAGTTGCTTTTACCCTTTTTTCGAAAATGAATTAGCTAGACGGACCGCATCCGTAATTAAATTAGGTTTGCCGATAAAAAAGAGGAAATAGGGCTCAGTGTAGCAACCAGTAACCATATATATAAATATATATACAAAATATCACGAAGCGCGCAAACAATTTTGGGGATGAAAGTTGCTACGCGCCGGCACCCAAGCAAATGTTCCCCCCCCCCCCTCAATTTTTGAAACAAATCGCCGCCCCTGTGAAGGGGTATATTAGCATCGTTGTCAATTGAAACGAATTTATGTGATAAGTCCCAAACACACTAGTTTCAATTAACGAAACTTCGTTATAAGTAATAAATCATTAAGAGAGTGTCAGACCAATCAATTGAATGAGGCTACTTGGTCCGTTTAAAGATTTGAAAGTTATTTGTATATTTTGTATGCCGATATATATCAAAATTTTGAACGTATAAGGTGGTTAATTATGCCAAATGTTTTAAGGAGAGGGATTCTAAGCCCTCGCTAACTTCCTGATCCATTATACTTGCCACCTATAGTGACTTCAATCTACCTGAGTGACATGAATTTATGCCCGGCTAGTTCATACCATCACCAAAACAATATCTTCTCTCAACACCGAAAACGTCTCTGAATTATTTGAACAGAAGGAAGAATGTATTGCCAATTTACAACCTGATACTCGCGATCGTGCGATAATGACTATGTTAGTTCTGTAAATAGAAATGGGATTCTTAGCCAAAACCTTCCAATATCGTCTTGGAATATCTCCTCCAAACAAAATATCATAAACGCAGACTTTAACCCAGCCGTCACACCTATATAGTGGCCTGGTACAGGTTGAATAAGGGCACATAGTGGGATCAACGTGGGCAACCAACATTGTTCTATGAAATTTTGTCCACCTGATTCATGTTGGCCCCAAAAAAGCAATCCCAAGTAGGATAACAATGGGTCCCATTTAAGCAAACTAGTGTGGGATAGACACGAGTCCTTAATGGGTCTCCCACGGGTTATTGCACTGAGTTGTTTGCTCAGGTACAGGATATTGATGGGCTCCTTTGGGACCCATGTATATGTTATGTCTGGCAACATAAATTGGTCAATATGGGCAGCCCCTTGTGGTACCTCCACTGTTTTGTCCGCCAGACCCATTTTGGACTCATGTGGGCGTACTCAAATGGTATAATGTCTGGATAATATTGGGATATAGATATGTCTTATTTTGCTTCCACACAAAATATTAGTGGGTTTATTTTGGGACTAACAAACTAGACATCCCACATCGGAAACTCTATAAGTTCTATAAAGTTTATCTCTCTGGCCTGTATTGGCCCCAAATGAGCTAACGTTTATGGGTTGTTGGGACTTACATTGGTCTTTATTCAGCAAATCTAAGTGGGAAACATTAGGTTCTTACACAAATTCCATATACGCAATCCATTTGGGATATTGATGGTCCCAAGCAGGATATTTTTTGGTTCTTTGTAGAGCTTACACAGGTGTGAACTAGGCAACTCACATAGAATCCACCTGGTCAAGACTATTATGGACCAAACTGGGCAACCCCTTTAAAGCTTTAGTTTGCGTGACGCATAATAGCTCAAAGTGTTCAAATCTCATAATGGTATCTATAATTGAATGTTTAGTTGTTCATTAACAGTTTATCATTGACTGAAAACAGCCGTATCAACAGCACTAAATATCAAGCTGATTATATATCATGTTGTGAAGATAATGATTTTTTTTAAATTTTTTTTTTATTGCTCATGAAAATCATACAATACACAATAAAGGATGAATTCAACAAGTGAAAAGAATAGTCATCACACAAAAATAATAAACGAAACTGTCACGATTGAAGTAAATGTACCCAAGGGAGCCAATACTTCTCCCATACCAACTCATCCATATTCTTCTTCTTCTTGTATCATAAAATAATCTTTCAGATATTTCACAGTGCCAATCACTGTGGGAAGAATCTTGATTTTCTTACAACAAAAAATGTAACATTTTATCAAAATGAGCATTAAATTGAGGACACCCCCAAACAAAACTTCAGAAATATCCAAATGAAATTTAATATCAACATTAATGAAAAGGTTTTCAAAGAATTTCCAAATTCTCTGAACAAAATCACAATGATAAAACAAATGTTCTATTGTTTCAAGATTAAGCAGGCAAAAAGTGCACATATTTGATGCAACAATACCAATCTTTTGCAAATAATAATTTGTCGGGATGATTCTATGAAGAATACGATACTGAAACCAGCGAATGTAAATATCACTACTAGAGTTAAAAGGGACTGTACAATACAAGGCCCAATCCGCACTAGTAATACTGAACGATTCTGTCCATTTGAGATAAGATTTACACGGGCGGTATGAAGAATACAGCAAATGATTGTAAACATATTTACAATCAAAACTACCCATATTCAATAGTATATTTATGAAACTATTAACAGGGCCACAAAGATACTCAACATTACAGGCATCTGTAATACTACGCAGCCTGTTTTTTACAGACCGAAAAAGGCCATGATATTCCAAACAATTGGTCTTGATGGGATACTTCTCAAGAAAGTGAATCTCATTGAGTGGACATGAGCATTGCAAAAATGCTGACATTTTAAGTTCATTCTATTAAGCGACGAGCACATTACGTTTCATGATATGGCAAACCACGACCAATTCGGCACATCTACTCATCATGGCATCTAACTGTCCAGAATGATGTTAATCAACTTTGCTTTCTTTGAGGTCATGCCTACAATTTTTTTCTTCAGCGACCAAGTTTTAAGCTCTCCCAAACCATGCGTATTAAGAAAATGATACGCAATAATCATACGAAATATACCTATCACCTGTTAACACAATCACACTAAGTAAAGTGAATCAGACAAGGTTGTGAAGTTACGTTAAGGCAAGCTATTCATTAATAATCATGATATGAAGGTAATAGAGCACATCTAATCACAGCGGTTCATCTAACATGTAAGTATGCCATTGATCCAACACGTCCTTGTTTTTTGGATTTCGAGTTAACAAGCAAATCTTAGCAATTAAATATCAAACTTCGGCCAATCATTCATGACTACTAATGAGATTAAATTTAATAATAATAAAATGTACATATCGCATACTTACACCATCATATCAAGTACGAAGAATATGAATTACAAACTTTACATTAATCCCTGGCCAAACATAAATATTCATAAAAGGGAACCATAAAAGAAAAGGGCATATCTGCTCATTAAATCGCATAAATTATGTAGGTATGAATTGCCACTATTTCTTGTTTGCGAGCTAGCTGTCACTAACACACATATACACACGCCTATAAATACACACGTCATCATTGACTGTTTGGATTCTCGAGCCTCTTGCGTCGAAATCAAAAGCTATACTTCCATCAGCATTTTAAAACTGCAATGAACGCTTTAGCAGCAATATAACTTAGTACGTATATGATCAGTTGTGTAAATGCCATTGACAGGAGTTGCACGTTAACTTCCTGGATACGATAAGCAAATACATATGCACTCTACTATTGTAATGTATTGCTGAACTATTTGTAGGTTCTCTGTTCTTTCTGTGCAAGAAATTTGGCAATATCTGGGTGTGGTAATTTAAGAACAAATCATATTAAAGGTGAAGCAGTGAATAATATTACCCCTATGGTTGCACTTTGTAGCCTCCATAACGAACGAATGGCCCAGCTGATATTATATACATATTATAATCATAGTAATTTTTCCTGTGCAGCTCATATTATACCCACATGAAACACAACTGGGCAATCCTTGATTTACCCACACAAAATTGGCACGTTCCAAAGTCATGTAAAACCACAGGCGAGAACCAGTCAGTCATCCTAAGGTTAACCCACATCAATGTACCCATTTGAAGCCTACTAGCAACCCACATTAATTGGTCAAAGGTCTAAGCTAAAGCGGTGATGTTAGCCCACGTATTTCTCTCCACACATACTTAATACAACTACCATACGCGTCGCTAGTATGTAATCCATAGTTAGCTCTCCTTACGATTTTCACATATAACCTGCATGGGGCCCCCATGGATGTGATTGCTAAGTAGGCCTATCCTCTCACTCATAGCTAAAGTTAGCCTAAATTAGGACGTAAGCTACGCTAATATGACTGAGGCCAAGGCCTATAGCCTACATCATTGTAAATTAAACATAGTTATTGACAAATTCTGAAGACTGTACCCAAATATATAGCTCGATGTACATGTAGTACCCCGTCCCAGGTGTTTTGCAAGTACACCTCGATCTAGGGATGTTCCACACTGACGATATTGAACATTAGGCCTAGTATAGTTTAATACGTTAACTTAGCAGTAACAGAAAGTAAGGTTAGCCTATCGAAACATTACGGATACGAATTTATTGTGCTGTCTAGGATTATCAAATAACTAAATGAATGGTACAACGATGACATATATAAATTGTGCCTTATCATGATATTCACCCGAGAATGTTTTCCCTTCGTTAACCCACAACACATGCATAACACGTGTATAACCCAAAATGTGACCCAATCAGTCAGTCCAGCGTTACCCCACACGAATGTGACAGTTTCTAACCTCCATAAAACCAGGTTTATATTACATGGTATACTCACATTAATTCCCCATGTACAGCCCACTTTGTACCCATATGGTAGAAATGACTGGACATCCATTGGTTTATCCACACACATTAACCCATGTAGATTCCCAATTGGAACTCAATTAGTCATGTCAGAGTGACCCCAAACTAATGTGTCCATTTTTAGCCTAATACATTCATTTCATGGTTTACCCACAGTAATTACCCCGGCATGTCAAGTGCATATTAACCAACATGGAACACAACTGTGTATAACTTGGTTAACCCACATTAAGTTGCAAGTCCAGCTAACACCACATTCGCCACATAAAACCCACATTGCCCCAACAAGGTTGTGGCGGCTGTGAAATGATGCCCTTTCATGTATGTTTATATTATAACTTAGGTATATATTTAAATTGCTCCCATCACCCATTCCTACCCCGACCTTGCGCACGCTCCTTAAACTAACTAATATCATGGTACAAAACCGCTGTTTCATGCTGACTTGGAACGAGATAATCTTCCTTGTCGTATGTAAATGAAGCAACTTCATTGATATCAAAATATTGTTCTGTTTCTTTCTCTGTTTGTTGTTGTAAAGTTATCGATCGAGCGTACCTCATGTCTTCATTCATTCGTCGATGTTGCATATTCATACTTTCAGGACTTACTGTAGTCGTGTAAGTGTCAGGAAGTGGTGACTGAGTGTTACCCTGAGAAGATAAGTTAGAGCGTGTCTGTCCTGTATCCGTTACTGACATCACAGGAAGCTGCTGGTTTTTTGTTTTTCTTTCCCTGTTTTTAAGTACTCCGATAAGTACAAGAACTATAGCGATGATGACCAAGATGACGAACACTATCATTGCCGCTATTATTATTATTGTAGGGAGGAGTATATGCTCTTCTGTACTCGCAGAAACGATTGTGGCGTTTTGGGACACCGTAATTCCTCCATACGAACCATTACACTGAATAGTTATTGGTTGATCGATACTTGATCCATAATCGAAAATCTTCAGCTGTAATGAATCATTGATCCGAGTGATATTATAATCCCAATCGTCAAGAGGAATATTAGTCCACTCTAATACAACTCCACTCACATTACTGTTACACATGAGAGTAATTTTTTCTGTACTCTTTGTGGTGACTGTATAGTGAGATGGATGAATCGATACCGAGAATACCGGTAGCAGCATCAATGGTCCGAAGGAACAAGATTTATTGTAGCTGTCAGGGGCGTCGTGCGAAAATAAATTTTGGGGGGGCCCGTGAGCAGGTGATGACTATCTAAGCGGAGCGCCACCACGGGTTGGCGCGCAGCGTACAAGAAAATTTTTC